>LOJH01027942.1:0-17902 GCA_001685095.1 Ellobius talpinus
ACAGACCCAAGGTTTTCCATATGAAATAAAATGAACTTTACATTTGTATTATATAGATAATGTTGGATTTGGGTTTTAAGTTGTTTTCAGGTAGTAATTTTCTACAACCAGGTGAAATAGTGATACACTGAGAGCCGCAAAAATATAATTTTCACACCTAGCTTTTAGATATAAAGCTAAAAGGCTTATAGTCAAGCCATCTGTTTGATTAATGAATGTGGTACTGGCCAATACTGCAACTGAGGCATGAAGAAGCTGAAGGGTTGTCAGCAAGGAACAGGGTGGGAGTGGGGGGAGGGGATCAGATGGGGGCTGGAGGAGGAGCGTCAACTCAGGGACTGGAGACCTGCTAGAAAGACAATGGCATTTTGTACGGAACTGCAAAGAGTTAATTCTTCTTGCAGAACATAAATCTCTGGGAATTTAATTTGCACGAAATCCTGGCCATAAATAATTACCATTTGCCTCACTGGGACAAAGGGACCAGCCATTCAATTTATACCAGTCAAGTTCCATAATACTATGTAGGGGAAATCCTTGTCTCACGTCAGATTATGTGGGTATTGGGTGAAAAGTCTAAGCTGTGCTGAAAGGCAAATTAAAGTCTCTAATCAATAGAGAGCAACGGATTCATTAAGCAAATTGAGGGCAATTCTAGAATGCAAAGCAGAAGGCAGTTTGGCTAGTCTTTTACGGGTATATATATATATATATATATACACATATATACATATATATAATTTGTTTCTGCAGTGCAGACTCAACCACATTTGCATGCCATAAAATTCTTTCAAATTGTATAATTCAGTACGAACAACCGTGACAAACACTCCTGAAAAGACCATGCAAGCTGGTTCTGGTTCTGAGGACTCGCTAGATATTTTTTTCTTCTTTAATGTTGAGGTTTTAAATAGTGTGAAGAATTTCTCAAGGGTAGAAGAGTAAATAGAGATGTGCAAATGGCCATGGGACTCTCTGCCTTTTGTTTTCAGTAGATTGGTTTCTTTGATCATCTTGGAGGTAAAGAGAATACATTAAAAAGCGTGCCCAAATATCCAATACGCCATATAGTGCAGAATAAATGGTGGAGCATATTTGTCCTCTTTCTGGGTGGCACAAATACAGCTGGGACAAATGAACCTCTATAGCCAACAAGAGCCAATGGCATGGGGCGGGCAACTGTTACCTTATAGGCATGTTGTTTCCTAACTGATGATTTCTGTGAGTGTAGCCTCCAGTGTGCCTTCTATGGCATGTGCTATGTCTACACTTCCTGCATCCAAGAGCCAGACTCATCTAGACAGCGAACTAGGCATGGGAATAAGGGAAAAGAAAACATGCCAATTAAAGCCTGGGTTTGGGGCTAAGGTTTCTCAGAAGAAGCTGGGCAGGTTCAAGCATCATCTCAGGAAATAGGGAGAGGGACACTGGCTTCTTAACTGTCACAAGATACCAATGAGGTGCAAATTTAATTTCTCTGGATGTAGGCGTGACCCGTTGCTCATCTTCTCAGAGCGCTTGGATTGTTCCCCATTGTTCACCATCCTAACCTTTGGGAAACAATCAATATGCCATTTTCATTCTAATTGTTCAATAATCCCCAACTATGTATGATCCCTCTAAGGAAGTGAAAGTCATCCGACAGCACAGTAACGGCTCTAATCCTTTGGCTCCTAAGCCACCCCACCCATGCACACAGGATATTACAGATGATCAGGGATAAAAGGTCAAAGACCGGTGCTTCATACATAATCAAACTGGAGGTGAACCGATTTTAAAATACTGAGCATCATAAAGACTTTTGAATTCCCATAAAACTATTACCATTTAGGCCTAGAGAGAACACCACATGAGCTTTGGAACTGACGGAGGAGAGTGGAGACTTCCGACTCCCAGGCATTTTGGATTCTGTGATTTAAATATCCTAGGGTATGGATTTGTTAAACAATATCCTTTCCCAGTCTGTACTCACAATCATAAACAAACCCTCACAGCAGAATGCCTGATACCAGGAAATACTGGGGATCCAGACAGATGTTCACTTCAACACATGCAAAATGTCAAAAAGAAAAAGTCACCAAAGGAAAATTTTTATAAGGAACAAAGAAAAGGATTCGCCTTCCACTCACAGAAACAAGTCACAGATACAGGAAAACGAAGTGCCTACAAGGGAGCCTGGCACAAGGAAAGAACACAGTGGTTACACACTGGAAGGAAGAATGAATCCGCAGTGATAAAAATCTAGAAAAACATGATTGATTTGCTCTTACACTGCTGCATAGTGTTCAGGGTCAGCAGAGAAAAAGATGCAGGATGCTTTGCTCAAAATTATTAACAATCTTTAGAGGGTGACAGCCATGCTGAATTAAGCACAAGGCAGCCTTGCATGTGGTTTTCACCAGAGCTACACAGGGTATCCGCCAGGCAGCTGGCCCTGCTTCTACGCTTGTCACCGTGAGCTAGCCAGGGCTTCTCTTTACATTTTAATTTCTATTTTATGTGAATGAGTTTGTCCACTCGTGCACCTGGGCACTCCATTCATGCCGTGCCCCTGGAAGCCAGAAGAGGGCATTAGATCTCATGGAACTGGAGTGACAGGTGGCTGTGAGTCACCATGCGGGTGTGGAAACTGAGCCTCTGCAAGAGCAGCCAATGCTCTTGACTGCTGTGCTGTCTCTCCAGCCTTGCGCTCAGATCTTCATGAAGAGAAACAACGATTTGGTCTGGAGCTCTCTTTGTAATTTTCTCACAGGTGGTGTTCAAGCTTGAGTATGCATTGGCATATTTTTATAATAAATCAGAAGATTAATTTCACCCAGAGTCGAGACTCCTGAAGAAGACACTGGGCAGGTCCAACATTTAACTCCCCATGAAATATAAGGTCTGACGAATCTGCTAATTCATGGCATTGTTTTATTTACTTTATGAAGTGCTTAAATCTTCTGAGCATGCTTTCTACTCAAAGATCAAAGTGCATTCATACAGACAAAGCAAGCCCTTGATTGACTCAGCCCCAAATAGCTGAACTCATGGATGGGTCTTGTGTTGACAGTGTCATTCAGGACAGAATACGCAGCATGTACCCACGCTTTAAGAACAGAGCCTGGCAAAGTGAGGTGACCTGCCTACCATTACAAGGGAGGCCCATGAGAATCGCAAAGGGATTTCTATTGGTAGGTGCTGTTTCTCTGAGGCCACCATCCTGTCCCATGTCTCTAGATACCAGGACAAGGACTATGGGCTGGTTCTGTACATACATCTGCCCCCTTGTCTTAACATACCAACCCCTTTGTTTGAACGGGGACCACGTGGTTAGGGTGTCACTCAGGAGGTGTCAGCAGAATGGCAGTGGCCTCTTGAGAAAGCTGTTTTATTACATTTGTTTGTGGGGTAGCATGTGTGTGCCATGCTTATAGAGGTCAGAGGACGTGTGAGAGTTAATTTTCTCCTATGTGGGACCAGGGATCATAGTTAGGTTACCAGGCTTGGCAGCAGGTGCCTTCACCCTTCAACTGCTGAGCCATCTAACTAAGTGGAATGGTTTAAAAAGAAATATGGGCCCCAAAGGGGGTAGCACTATTAGGAGGTGTGACTTTGTTGAAGTGGGTGTGGCCTTATTGAAGGAAGTGTGTCACAGTGGAGGTGGGTTTTGAGGTCTCATATATGCTCAAGCTATGCCCAGTGTCTCAGTTCACTTCCTGTTGCCTGCAGGTCAAAACGTAGACTCTCAGCTCCTTCTCCAGCACCATGTCTGCCTGGATGCCACCATGCTGCACCATGAGGACAATGTACTGAACCTCTGAAAATGTAAACCACCCAATGAAATGGTTTTCTTTGTGAGAGTTGGAGGGACCATGGTGTCTCTTCACAGCAACAGAAACTCCAACTAAGACATCAAGGAAGCTGTTTATAAATGGAACAGACTGAAAAGACGGCTCCGTGGATGGGGGCACTAGTCATGCCTGAGGACTTGGGGTCAATTTCTGGAACCTATATGGTAGAGGAAGAGAGCCAACACATTTGACCTCAACACACACATTGTGCGCCCTTCCACAAACAAATGGGGGAAAATGACCCCTTATCCGGCTCCCATTTCTTCATAAGGACTAGAACATTGGTACAATTGGCTTGATTTCAATGAAATTTTGTTAGCATTGAAGCATTGAAATGAAGTTGGGAGAGAAACAGCAGGAGTTTGGGTCTAGACCACCATGCACCATGCTGTATAGGCCCTGAGACTCTCTATGTCTTCAGACTCCTCCACATAAGAGGAAAATTCTTCCCAATTTAAGCCATAAATATCTATGAATTTATACCACACACAGACCACCCGCTTCCTGATATAACCCACAAGACCTACTTTTAATTTCCTGTGTCCGTAGATCTCAACTTGAGCGCTTGCCTTCTGTCCATCTGCAGAGAAGCACGTGTGCGCATGTGCAGGTGGAAGCCTGAGGTTGACACGAGGAATCGGGACTCTTAGCTTTCTCACCTTATTCACCAAGGCCGGGTCTCTCAATCAAACCCAGAGCTCAGAGAACTGCCTAGTCCTACTAGCCATCCTGCTCTGGGATCCCCTGGTTCTGCCTTGGGGCTGGGATTAGAGGTGGGTGGTCCTCCAGCCTGTTTCCTACCCACAGCAAGCAGTCTACCCTCAATGCCTTCTCCTCAGCCTCCGACTCCACCGCGCCAATATTAGGTCTCTTTTCTCTGCCCCCTGACTGAGAACAGCTCCATGCTTTTCCCACCGGACAAGTTTCAGCACAACTCACTCAGAACACTATGCCAGCTCATCATCTGAGCTTCCTCAGGGACAGGCCTTCTGGCCTGCCAGCGCTCAGGACATGCATCAGCAAGTCAGGCCAGACACCTGGTCACCAGGTCAAGATTTGATTGTGCTCAGTGTCCTGTCCTTAGAGAGGCAACACAGGCTTTTCTTTAGCCCTGGAACAGCCCCCCCACCAGAATGTTTTTTCTTATGTCTACTTGAACCGGTCTCAGTGCTCTTGCTAAGTTGTGGGATAATCTTTTTGTACACTGAGAATATGTGTCTCTTGCCTAAGGCACCTTCTGATTGGTTTAATAAAGAGCTAAATGACCAATAGCTATGCAGGAGAGAAGAGGTGGGACTTCTTGGGAGACAGAGGAACTCTGGGAAGAAAAGAGGTGGCTTGAGTGGAGCAATTTGATGTACAGCATGGAGGAAAGGTGACGAGCCACGTGGCAGAATGCCGATTAATATGAACGAGTTAATTTAAGTTACAAGAGCTAGTTGTGAACAAGCCTAAGCTAAGGCCAAGTATTCATAATTAATAAGTCTCTGTGTCCTTCTTTGAGAGCTGGAAGGCCAAAGAAAGACCTTGACTACATTGTTCCATGTGGGGAAGCCAAACTTCAGGCCAGCATGCATCCTATATCCTTAGCACTGTCTGAGGTTTCTGGTGCACACAGCGTTCTCATTGGATCCTCATCAAATGATTAAAATTTTCAGCTCCAGAGCTTCCTCCACCCCATAGGACTCTCAGAAGCTGGTACCTATAACTGTCACCCTGTTACCCAAATATGGGGTTTACTCAGAACCCAGGTTGCTGTACCCCTCAGCAGGCACTAAGTGGCTGTTCATTCAGCCATATCTCTAGTCTCGCCTCTTGTGGAGGTAGTTAATCGTCAAAGGAGAGCGCCATCAACAAAGTCGGTAAACTCAAACCACACTCCTCAACTACAAATCCTCCTCTAAAAGGCTTTTTCATTTCCCTCCATCTTTTCTCTCTTCTCCGATTCACTCATTGCCTCGTTGTGTGCTTTCTGTAGCCACAACTCTCAGCCTCGCCCTCGGCACTCCGTCTCTCTTCCAGGCAGCTCACACATGATGCTTTCCCATCAGCCACTCCTGCAGCTCCCTGGTGAGCCTTTCCCAATACATCCACGTGCTCCTGTGGCCAAATGTCCAGGGAACCCGCGGCAGACAAGTACTCTAAGTGCACTCGGGTCACCAATGGGAACGGCAGAGGCAGGCACCCGCGGCTTCGCATTCTGTCCTTTTAGCACCTCTGCAATGTTCTCAGAACCGCACTTCTTCCCTCGGGGTATGACGGTGTGACAGTGTAGCCCCCTGTGACTGAGAGAGCCATCCCAAAGTGTAACACTGAATAACTAGCTGGAAATGTCTTCATCTGCTTGTCGGACTTCAACAGGAGAGCCAGAACGGAAGTCCCGGGTCACAAGCAGGCTGTGAAGATGAGGAATATCTATAGACGGAGAACGAGAGATGCAGCTTTCGTTTACGAGTGCATGCTGCATACCCTGTGGGCAGCAGCCTTCCTGGCAGCTGACGCAGGCTCCTGCACACAATTTGAGCATTCTGCTAACGCTCCCAACACAAACGCGCTCTGCCCTTATGTGACAATACCAAAGAACAGACCTTACACTCAAACCTTCCTCTCTTCCAAATGATGGTTGTTATTGCACTTCGAGTGATGAGGCAGTGTGGCTCCTATGAAAGCAAATAGAGAGAAACCTCCCTAAGGACCACAAGAGGACTCTGCCCTTGGTTGCTCAACTTGACATTAAGTCCCACTTTGGTAAAATGTCAAGTATAATTTTGATCTCTTCAGCACCTATGCAGTCTGTGAATCCGTGAGGCCTCATTTGGACAGAATTTAACCTGGTGAGCCACAAGCACTGGGATTAAGGTCACTGCTATAACATGAAAAAGTCTTTGGGTGGGTCACACTAAAAAACTAACTGCTCATTTATGGGTGATCAAATAACCAGATTCCATTGATTCTTGGGGCGGGGAGGCCCTGTGATGCCCTAAGCATTCTAATAGCACTGTACACTGTAATTTACACACACACACACACTTATACCCCTAGACACATGAACACACACATATACACGTACTCATACCCCTACATACATACACAGATACATACATAGCCCTATACACACATACATACTCATACCCCTATAAATACACAAAGATATATACACAGAGAGAGACACACAGAGAGATATACACACACACATTCACACACACACATGCAGACATCAGCACACTATCCTAGGAGGATTCCCAGCTCCTACTTTGAACTTCCATGATGTGATCCCAGAATAATGGTACTGAAGACTTGAGGAGGTCCTTCACAGGACAGGAAATAAAATGTTTGCCATCCCCAGTGCCATCTTGCTCCACAAGAAAGGCCTTTTTATCTTTTCTGGAAATGACACAGAACAAATTAAGCAGCAGAACCTTGGCAGGTATTTCTGGATTTTGACCCTGCTGATGGGCTGGGAGGTTAATCAATGGAAACATGAAACAAATAGCAGCTACCTCCCTACTGTGAGTGTTGAAGGAGCACACAACAGAATGCTTGCCTATGTGGGCGGAGCAGAGCTCGGGGAGGTGCATAGCCCACCCACGCTCCTGTTCATCTGTTCATCAAGGGCCTAGGAAGTCAGGGCTTCTCTATGCTCAGCTGAAGTGGAAACCCCATCAATATTCTAAACCAGCATGGGCCAGAACCAGAGAGCCAGCACAGAAGTTCAAAGTGAAATTCTGGTTTAATGGCCAGAAGTGAAGGGCCATGTTTTGCGTCACACAAAACTATTCAGGAAAAAATTCCTCTCTATACTTCCCTGTAACAAATAAACCTACTGTGCAATAATTCCCTTGTACCCTGTAAAGATTTGTCACTCATAGTGGCTTAATAAAATGCTGATTGACCAGGAGCCAGGCAGGAAGTATAGGCAAAGCGACAAGACCAGGAGAATTCTGGGAAGAGGAAAGGTTCAGTCTGCAGTCACCACCCAGATACAATGCAGAGGAAGCAATACAAAAATGCTGCACAGGGAAAAGGTACCAAGCCACGTGGTTAAATATAGGTAAGAATTATGGGTTAATTTAAGTTGTAAGAACTTGTTAATAACAAGCCTGAGCTAATAGGCCAAACACTTTATAATATAAGCCTCTGTGTGTTTCTTTGGGACAGAACAACTGTGGGGCCAGGCAGGACAGAAACTTCCATCTACAAAAGCCGCTGGACCTGTTTGAAAACTTCTCATTGACATAGCATTAAATAAGCATCACAATAAACAAATTTATCATAAAAACATATTAGATGTAAGATGGTACAATTTAAAAAGACGTTGGGTCAATGAAGCTGTACCCATCATCCCTCGCTTAGGGAGAACAGACACAGAAGCAATGACCTCCTTCTCCACTTGTCTCTGTCCTCAGCCCGGAAGGAAAGACTCCAGCATCATACACATATAGAGTTTAGAGGTCATTTCTAATATTACTTTACAGGCTTATATTCTAAAACTTATTCCTAAAATACTTTTCAGATCTTGACTTTCCTAGATAAAAATGATGCTACCTTTTAAAAATCTAATTTTTTCCTTAGTGGTCAGAATTAGAAGTCACAAGGCTGGTATTAGTTTTCAGTATTGGGAGGGGTTGCCTTCCAGGTCTATTTACATAAGCACTAAGTGGGTAAGGTTTAGACATTTCCTTCTGAAAGAAAAAGAAAATAAATGGTTACATTCTTAGAATTGCTTCACTTTTAAAAGGCTTAATTGTTACTGGTTCTACAATGCTAGGAAATGAAGTCTTTAGAACCCCAGGAGTCATTTTTGATACTAAGTGTCAAAATACAGGCTTTGATTAACAGATGCTTTCGCTTCCATTCTCCCACGGAACTACCAATAAATACCACGAGGATAAGGACCCGAATTACACACAAGAATGAGTGAAGACAACCAATGTCCATAAATGTATTCAAAACCAATAGTTAAACTGGGCTTTATTTTAAGACAAAATTAATATTTTTAAGGTCAATAAAATCTGACTTCAGGAATACACATTTTATAGTTAAAATGATAGGCTTCTGCCATGGTTTGGATAAGTGTGTCCCAAGGGCCTATGTGTAATAGCTTTGTCTGTAGCTCATGATGCAGTGGGGAGTTGGAAGAACCTTTAAGAGATGCCATTTCAAAAAGGTAATATACATCGAATCATACAGGATGTAATCCTTGGAGCTTTCATTTTATTTTATGTGCATGGTGTTTTGCTTATAGGTATGTCTGTGTACCACTTGTGTGCCTGGTGCCACTGTAGGTCAGAGGAGGGCATTAGATCCCCTGGAACTAGAGTTACAGAGGGCTATAAGCTACCATGTGGGTGCAAGGAATCGAAGCCAGGACCTTTACAAGAGTCACAAATGATCTTCACTGCTGAGCCCTCTTTCCAGCCCCTGAAGTTGGTGTTTTCGGTGAATACAATCTCTGGTGATTCATCAGGTGTGTAAGTGGTATGTTGTTCTTCTTTATTACAAAGTAGTATTCTAGATATAGCGGTACCACAGATGTTTAATCATGTGCCAGCCAAAGGCCTCCTGGATGGCTTCTAGTTTTGGTCTCCTGCCAATGAATCTGCTGTAAACATACTGTATGCATAAACACACAGGAATATAATTACTGGGTTGCATGGTTATTAAATACTTGGATTTATATGAAAAAGGCAAAGGTCTTTTAGAATGATTGTACCATTTTATGTTGTCTAATTTTCCCACATTATTGCCTGTATTTGGTATGCTGTTATTTTTAATTCTAATATGTGTGCAAAGCGTTATCACATTGAGTTTTTTGTTTGTTTGTTTGTTTTGAGGCTGGATTTCTGTATAGCCCTGGCTGACCTGGAACTTGCTCTGTAGACCAGACTGGCCTTGAACTCAGAGATTTGCCCCCCTCCACACCTGTCTGTCTGTCTCTGTGTCTCTGTCTCTATAAGTGTCTGTCTCTCTGTGTCTGTCTCCGTTCCGTCCACCCCTCCCTCCCTCTTATACAACCTTTCTTTCTTGGTTTAGCTCCCCTTACCACCTCTGTCCACCATCCTGACCTTTCTGAGGTCTGGAGAGAAGGCAACCAGCCCCAGCTTCCCAGACTGGCCTGGGAGAGTGCCAGGGCAACCAACTCAAGTCAGCAAAAATGGGGTAGAATCATTGTGAAGTGCAAATGAGAAAATAGGCCAGAGTCACCCCATGTAGCCACTTGATGGGTTCTTCCCAGCTGGCAATTTTTAGAATGTTTTTATGTGTATGTGTGTTCATATGCATGTTCATGTGTGTGCAGGGGCACAGACGTGTGAAAGTCCAGAGGACAGCTTCTGCCAACATTCCCCACATGCCATTCACCTTGCCCCCAGAGCCCCAGGTACCCCTGTCCCCCATGTGATGCTACTTCCCAGCGCTTGGATTATAAACACCTGCCAACACATGAGCTTTTGTACCTGAGTTTGGGGGCTCATAGCCAGGTCCCCATGCTTGAGCTACAAGCACTTGAGGTCATCTCTCTAGCCCAGCAATTTATGTAACCTCTACTTGAGACCATTTCTTCCCTTAGTCCATGTGCTCGACATGCACTTGAGGGGCCCTGTGTGTGCACCAGCACTTACAGCTGGGGTTGCTAAATCTACTGCAAGGGGGCACCCGTACCACCAGCCAAGGGCAAGATTTTAGAAGACACAACAATCCTTCACCCAGGTTTTGTGTTTCTTTAAAGTTTCTATCTTTTTTATTTTATCTCTTGAACCCTCTTTGCAAGAGTTTTGAATTCTTGTTGACTAATATTATACCCAACATGGATCTTTTCTGACTTCACTCTAAGACCGATAATTTACTAAAATGTTAATCTACCCATGGAAATCCATCCAAGAACAAGGCAGGACGGTGATTCTGTCTTAGTGAGCATGCAGGCTCACACGTATTCCTCCGAGGGTTCTGGGAGGCAGTTCTCTCTGGAACAGAGGGAGGTGTGGGAAGCCTGCAATGGCTGGCCACAGTGAGCAGTAAGGACTAGGTTTCTGCAGCCCTCTGGGCATTCCCTATTATTCCATGGTAGACAAAGAATTTGATTGACATTAAATAGGTCATTGTTGAAAGAAAAAGCATTGCCATTTGCTAAATCAAACTGAATTCTAATACTTATTTGTGAACCTGTTTTTTAAGCTTCAGGGGTTATTAAAGTTAAAAACTGCCACATGCTGTGTACAGATGAGAGCTCTTACATCCCAGGGGAAGGCATGGTGCACACAATTGTGATTACCCTCAGAGCAAATGCCTCAGGGCATTTTGGTGTCCATGGCAGGGAAGCGAAGTAATGATTCTTGCCATGCCCAGAGTGATTTGGATGAGGTTCCCCCACATATACTATGTCCTCCCATGACCAGGGAAGCCTGGCTCCCGTCTACAGAAAGAAAATGCTCAGAGAGGCTGGCAATTTGCCAAGAATGCAGTCAGAAAAGCCTGGAGTCAGACCCAGAGTCCCCTTTCCTAGGTGTTTTCACGTGTGAAAGACAACACTTTTCATTGAATGACCCCGAGGTTTTTTTTTGTTTTTGTTTTTGTTTGTTTGTTTGTTTTTTTGTCAAAGACAGGGAGGGCCGTCATTTGTTAGATCAGAAAATGGACGCAGAAAACACTGTTTTTATAAGTGACATATTTAAGGTCATGCAGACGAGCTGCGTGGGAAGGAGACTGACACCTATGAACTTTGTTTTAATCTGTGATTTATTCCTTTGAGTGCCTGCTCACCTTCTAGCTATCAGAACTAAACCAAGCGTTCATGATGATAATTCAATTGGTGCAGATACCTTTTAATGTGCAATTTGTCTACTGCATGCAGAAAGTGGAAGCATCTGAAATGATTGAGAATAAAGCAAGGAATGGGGGTTTTGTGGTCAATGCAGATACTAAATTTACTTGAGCAGGCTCTAAAGCAATGGGTGGACATAATTAGGATCAATATACTCAGCCAGAGTGTGTGGGTCTGTGGATGCCACTCATCTTCTTGGGTCAGCATCTGTGTTATACTAGTTAAATATTTTTAATATTAACCCCTCCATGATGTCACACTAAATAGGAAGAAGTAAAAAGCAAAATACATTGCATTATGATTATACCCACAGGTAGGTGCTTATGTGTAGGCATGTAATCATATCTAGATAAGTACATAAGTAAAAATATAGCTGCGTGTACATTTACAACCATATAGATATATTTATATGTATCTCTGATGATAGTCATGGTTTAATATCTGACTTCTGCTTTTTAAGAGCAGATTAGTTTATTTTGTATCATGGATATGAGTGTATGCTTGCATGTATGTATGTGGCCACATACATACAGTACCCACAGAGGCCATAAGAGGGCACAGGATTCCCTGAAACTGGAGTTGCAGACAATTGATGGCATTGGTGTAGGTTTTGGGAATTGAACATGGGTTCTCTGCAGAAGCAGCAATTGCTCTTAACCACTGAGCCATCTCTACAGCCCCTGACTTCTGGTGCTGTTTGTTATTCATATATATATATATGAAAAACTATACACACATATAATTAAGTTAGAGATAGAATTCCTGGTTTGTTCTTGTCTCCATTACAGTTTGGAGACTGAGTCCTGGGCATCTTATCATAAAGTACACCCACCCTGTCTCAGCACTTTCTGATCCTGTCCTAGCCTTCCATGCCCCTGCCATCTCCAATGGTGCCAGTGCCGTGGTGAAGTGTGATGCATTGCTGAAAGAGGAAACCCAATAGCTCCACTTTGTCTCGGGTGATAAGATCAGAAGCACTGGACTTCTAGGAGTTTCTATTTTGCTAAGGGCACCACAAATTATACAGTGATAGAGAAAGATCCACACTATCAGCTCCTTTTAATGAAATTCTGATCCCGGTAAATCCCCCAGTTCACTCAAATCTTGTTTCCCTATGGGGGTGGTACAGAAATCCACACATCTCGAGGCTGAAAAAGCATGTTTAACGCTATCAGAGAGGGCCAGTCTCATCAAATATAGGTAAACCTTTCAAATCTTTTAAAGCTTTGTGGTGGCGTTATATTTTATCTTTATCAACTCTCCCAAGCATGAGGATTCATCCTTACGATCCAGAAGAATAAAATTGGACCATTAAAAGCAGGAACAATATTCTGTTATACTCATAATGCTCAGGTCATGCCCCTTCCATCGGCAGCAAGCAGCATCTGCCCCAAGCGAATGTCTTCTCTCCCCTTTCTGCTACCACAAGGGGCCATTTTTATGTGACTTACATCTCTCTGTTAACGCTACCTTTTCGTCTTTTTGAAGTGCTTAATTTAACAAATTGTAGACTCGAAATAGAAGTGAAAGCCACGGGTGATAGACTGAGAAACAGGGTCACTATGGGCCGTGTCACTATGCCACAGCCAATGTATGAGGCCATCGCAGTCCTTTTGAACAATTCTGAGTTTTAAAATTCGTCCAGAACACTAACAAGAAAAACACACGTGGTATCCATGACAGGCAAGTTTGCATTCTTGTCTTCTAAGTGAAGTCCCCAACATCCTAGGTTTTGGTCCAGTAACCTGACAAGAAGGAGCCAAGACAAAAGTCTCATTTTGTGCTATGATAATAAAACTATATTATTTATGAAATTGACTCTTGACACAATGTGTTTTGAGAAGGATAATGGCTAATTGGTTTGGTGGCTTTTAGCTGGCGATAGGACTTTCTGTGTTTAATAATGCATGAGATCATGACCTTTTAATTTGTTGCCATTTCCACAAAGACAATATACTCGTAATAATCTAGGAAAGACATGGAAAGTGGTTCTAGGGATTCATTTGTGTTGCTTTAAAAAAAAGAACTGGAAAATATCTGCAAGTCAAAGAGGAATCAGATAAAGTGTTTGATACTTCACGGCGAGACAGTTAATGATAGGAGTCTAGAGCTTATATGTTTTCTCATATGTTTTCAGTAGCCACCAAGAAACAAGCAACATGCTAGACAGCCAGGGCAACAAATTAATGAGTGGAGTGGATGATGATATGCCATACCCTGCCTTGATTATCACACAGTCATATCTAAAGCTCCCACAGTACCTCAGAGAGGAACCACTGCAGTAAATTAGATACAAACTCAGGGCCATAAAATGGCTCATGTGGTAAGCGCACTTGCTGCCAAGCCTGACAACCCGAGTTCAAACCCAGCAACCTACATGGTTCAAGGTCGGAACTGCTTCCTGACCTCCACACCACACATGCACACACCACACATACACCACCACACTCAGACATGACATACCACACACACCACACACAGACTACATGTAACTTAAAAACCAAGAATGAAATTTCTCATGTTCTAGAGACACTGAGAGGTTCAGTGTGTACATATCTCATACTGTACCTCAACATTCTACCCTGGGCAAAGGCTGCTGGGGCACAACGATGCTCTTTATTACAGAGATGCTGGTACTCTTGGTGGGAGGGTGAAGGTTTGCTGGGCACTTCACTTGGAGATAAAGTTTTAGAAAGTTAAGAGCCATTACCATCACTAAGGAAGTTTCAGAATACTATTGAGAGCAAATCTCACACTCCCTTGAGAGGCCCAGCAAGCATGAGTGTCCACAGACAGGCCCAGGCTGCCCTTTAGGAGGCTACTTCAGCTCCATCTTTTCCCATTTGAAGGCGCATTTTCTGAGCTACCATAACTGGGTTGAGCTTGCTTCCAAAACCCTGAATGATAGTGACCTCACTATTACAACTGGGTTATTTAGGGCATCTGCTAGGCTGAAATACAGATAGACAGATTTCTTTGAAGAAGAGGTTGAGTGGTTTGGGTTGACAAGCCACAGTCAAGTTGCATAAACACAGGAAGTGTTTGCATAAAAGGTTGTGGAGTGACAGAGGCACGCAGTGTGGACTGACAGTGCTCCCAGGTGGAGCACTCCAAAGATGTCTTCCCACGCTCTTTAGTTGACTGACTACGGAACCTAGACATTATCCAAGGCCTTGGCCTTAGGGTGTCTATGCAATCATAATTATAAATTTTAACCTAAAATAAAGCACTTAAGATACACGTAAATGCTCTTTTGTCTCACTTTTCTGATAACTAAAATAGCATTTATTCTTGGTGCTATTACATGCAATCTGTGATAAAGATTGATCAATGTGTGATCTAGGTAGGACAGCTGGATACACTCTTAGGCAGTCCACCAGCCTTAACTAATGACACCCAAAGTGACGCAGGAGGTGGATGTCAACCCTTCAAACTGATTTGTCTTTGATGTGTTCTTTTCTAACAGGTGCCTGGAAGCAACTGTGGCAGACAGATTCTGAGGTGTGACTCACCCCAGTGACACCAACCTGCAGTTGTTCACAGACTGTGTGATCCCTCCCCTCTGAGCATGGGAGGACATGAGGCTGTTTATAAGCAGGAGAAGATGGCAGAGGTGAGGGTGTGTCCCTTCTGGGATGGTGCATAGAAGTCTCCATATTAGGCTAGAGAGATCTGAGAAAGTGAGTGGTCTCGTTGAATAAGCCCAGAGTTCAAGGAACCATGGGTGACCTCTTGAACTGCAGTTCTTGGAGTTGACAGTCGTTCCCAGATGGCAGTACATAAAACCAGACACCCTCAGACATACAGCCACAAGCAAATTGTTTTCTCCATCAATGCAAGGGAGGAGAGAAATGATTCTTTCCCAGGAAAGCCACCAGGTAAAGGCACAGTGCTTTCAGGCAATGGGCAGACTCTGGTGAGCCCTGCTAGGTATTTCTGGCCTGGTAATAGAAGGAGAAGGACTGTGGTTCAGAATAAGTTTATGTCATCTGTTCCACAGGTACCGGAAGCCGATACAGTTGCTTGATCATTTGGTGTTCCTGTCTACTCTGTAGCCTTCCCGCTGGACAAGTTGCTAAGGACTGGACAGGGGCTGAGTCTCAGCACAGTTGTGTGACAGAGTGTGTTCTGAATGAGGAGTCTGATGGATGAGGACATGAAGAGGTACTTAATTCTTCCAGTGACATTTTCCCTAGCTCTTTTATGTCTCCTGGTTAACCAACATGCCGACACAACCGGAAATACTTCTCTTCTTAAGTGACCCATTTGTCTTCATTAAAACAGAGCCATTGCCCCATTTTCTGGTCAGACCGTTAGATTAATTCATTCTGAAATATTCTGTAGCATTCTCTGTGGTGTTTATTAACTTAAATAATTTCGTGACATCAGCTATTTCCATGAGCTGGCTACTTCCCCCCAACTAATTATTTCACAGGTGAGACAGCAATTCCTAAGGTGCCCCATTAGCGTCTATGAAGGGGTTTGTACAAATTTCCTTTCTCCAAAGCAGCTCGAATCCACAGGAGAATGTTGTTTCTCAATCTGTCGTCAGTAATAATCATCACGCTCAGACTTCCGCATAATCAGCACTCCATGTCAATTACCTTGGTTAGCTAAGTAATACCCAGAGATAGGCTTACTATAAAATTTCCATTTGGGGGTAAGAAGGAAGAGACAGAAAAACATTTTCCAAGTAGTCCTATAAGTTATATACTTTAATATACATCATTGGAGAGATATCCAGTGCCGTATTTAGAAAAGGCAGGTAGAACCATCATCAGCCTCGGCAAACTGTACATTTCCTATAGTTTCATATGCCTTCCATTTCCTTGTGTCTATGCCACACAATAGCTGGGCACAAGCCCTCATCAACTCGTCTTCAGGAATAGCCCTGAGCTAGCGGCTTAATCTCACCATTGATGAGCTGACACAAGGGTTGGAGAATGTCATACCAAGGCTGTAGAGATGGCTCATTGGTTAAGAACTGGGGTTCAGATCCCAGCATCCTTGGAACAAGTCGCCTGTCCCTGCCTGTCTGGGCACTTTCCATACAGCCTTCAGAAAATTTACATGAACCTTCTCTGTCACCCCATCAAAGGGAGACACTTTCTTGTGTGTTTCTGGGGTGCGTCCTACTTAGCCTGATCCTGCTTAGCTACCCTCAGTTATGAACACGTTTCCTTCTGTCTGTATGCTCTGCCACACAGAATGCACATTAGTTTTAAGCTTCTCTGAGACATCCAGTCTCTGTGATACACGTGATGTTCAACCTCTGTAGGCTGGAAATACAGGTGAGCAGAGTTTGCAATGAGGTCTAATTAAGTTTTCTATGCTTCTGTTTCTTCAACCAAACATGAATACAGTTTATGCCCAACCATCAATTTAGTTCTGAATATAATGTCACTCATCTCTCCTGGCTGAAGGGGCCAGGGAACTCCTGAGGAGTCTCTATACCCACCCTGGTCTGTATTACCCACCGACATCAATTCTCCTGAGTAAGGATAATGTAGACTTGATTCAAGTGTCATCATTTGGATTTGAAATGTCCCTCAAAGGCCATGTGGCATGTGTATCCACTGAGGGGATTAGAGGAGGATGTAGGGGCTCTTAGGAGAAGAAGCCTAGTTGCTCTCTTCTTTGCTTTCTGGCCACCATGAGGTGGGAAGTTGTGCTCCACAAGATGAAACCATGCCTCGTACTGTAAATCTATTAAAAAAAAAAGCCAAGGAGGACTTTGGCTCCAGAGAAAACTTAATATTGCTGTTCATCCAGTTTGATGTAGTCTGTGTTTATACCCCAAGACAAACGTCCCTCTCACCCAGAGATGCCTTTCTTTGCAGCCAACAGAGGTGATTTCAGAGAGCCATGACTGCACACCATGCTGAGACTAAAGGACAGGTGAGGGCTCAGCCCCTGACAAAACATTTGTACCACTCCTTCGGACTCAGAAAACGTGGTGGAGTCGGGGATAGAAAGAACGTAAGAGATGGAAGACGGCAGGAAGGACTGCAGAGCGTCATCTTCTAAGCATGGTATGGTCGTGGCATTCATGAACTTACAGTGGCAGGGCCTCTGGCACTTGCCTCACATAGGTCGAGTCTGCCCAGCAGTCAATTACGGGTAGGGAAGCGGCTCACAGAGTCCTTCTATTTCCTGCTGAACCATCAGCAATTAACAGACTCTAAGATGGGGGTGGTGTGGTGATGTAGGTGGGTCTTCTGTCTATGTGTTACTTTCATTGGTTAATAAA
>LOJH01027943.1:0-17901 GCA_001685095.1 Ellobius talpinus
TACACACAGACAGAATATTGTATACATAATAAATAAATAAATAAATAAATTTTTAAAAAAAGAAACAACTTTAAGGAAAGGAAAATACAGAACTCTTAACTGCAGTACCACTCAATGCTGGTAGGTGAGATAGGGGCTTGTATATAGACTCAGGATGATTAAGAACAATCGTATTCTTTTCACAGTGCATGTGTGTCTGGCACTGAGTAAAGAAACTGAACAGACTGGGTGCAGCAAGTGTTCTCTCAGCTGTAAAGTTCAGGCACATGGTCCTGAAAGGAACCTGATCTTCCTGACTTGGTGCACTCAACTCTCCTTGGTTCTCTCCTTCCCAGCTCCCATTGCTTCCTGCACTCCACATCTGCTGAGGCAGTGGCCATGGGGCTTCTGAAGCAGTTCGAGGGCATGCAGCTTCCAGCTGCCTCCGAACTAGAGTGGCTAGTTCCAGAGCATGATGCCCCGCAGAAGGTAGGCTCTTCCCACTCTTCCCTGCCCAGGAACCTATGAACCTTCTGGTCCTGTTTTCTTCTCTCACACGTTCCTAGTCGAGAACGAACCTGTGCATCTGTCCGTGTTCCTGGGCAGCATTTGTTAAAGCGCGGAGTGAACGAGTGAGTGCATGCCTGCCTGGGTTTCCCCTTCGCGGCCCTCTTCCGCAGAAGAAAATCTCTTGTTTTGTGGCTAACTTTAAGACATGATGTGAAAGTGAATTGTTCAAACCCTGCAGCTGAACCTTTTAGGGCATGAGGCACACTAGCGTAGGCCCTGGGAAGAAGAGGGGCAGCATCAGCAATGGGTGCCAGCACCCAGGATGATGCTTCTGTTGGCTTCTTGGAACTCAAGGTCCTTGTTTCTAGGAGCCTAGTACCTACTAGATTGTTTTGAAATCAGGGTTCCTTGAAGATCAGCCTGTAGTGATTCTGAAATCTGTTTCGTGGTCACTGCTTCTGTCGTGGACGGAGGGACCAAGCATCTGTGTCCTCTGGATTGTCCAGCCAGCTCACCTTCACTTTCGTCCTGCAGCTCCTGCCCATTCCCGACTCACTGCCCATCTCACCAGATGACGGGCAGCATGCAGACATCTACAAGCTGCGTATCCGTGTCCGTGGCAACCTGGAGTGGGCTCCACCTCGGCCTCAGATCATCTTTAATGTTCATCCAGCTCCGACGTGAGTAGAGTTATGGTCTTGCCTATCGGCTCTGCCTCTGGTAGTACTTTCCACACAGTTCTGTGTATTTAAAAGCATAGAATGAGGAATCTGTTTTGTTTTGTTTTGTTTTTCTTAAATTCTTTTAGTCCTTTAATTCTTTCCTATACCTAACTAGACACCACCCCAGACTTTTAAATCAGCATTTCCAGACTGTCTCCGAGTACTTGATGGACTTACTAGGTTTTCTCCTCTGTTTAAGATAAATGCTTTCCTTCCCCATTGTTCTTTCTTGGTTATTATTCCTTACACCTTGCATTTACACAGAAACATGGTTCCTGTTGAGGATAATCACTTAATCACTGCCATGGTCCACTGCTATAAATTCTAACCTCATAGACCTCCCCATAGAAATGAGCTTTGTCCAACTCTAACAGGAAGTTGGTGAATTCTCGGCTCTTCCAATCCCCTCTCCTTCCCTTTCTGTAGGAGGAAGATTGCTGTGGCCAAGCAGAATTACCGCTGTGCAGGCTGTGGCATCCGGACTGACCCTGGTAAAGCTTTGGCCTCACCTAGAGGAAGTGATAGAGCAGATATGGGGAGAAGGAAAGAAGGGCCTGGAGCAGGAGGGGGGCCAAGGCAGGAGTTGGCAGTTGTGGGGAATTACCTGGGGGAGCAGTACACCATCAGAACCGCTTCCTGGAGAAACTGACTCATTATAGCCAGGTTCTCAGAGACTGAGTCTCAACACTTCTGGCAGGTTTGGAATCTTTGGTGGCCTCCAGGATAGGATGCAACAGCCATGGACTTCATTATGCAGGGTTTTTTCCCCAGCTTTAGAAAATTCACACAAAAGCTGCTAGAAGCCACTTTGCCCTCCCTGCCTGCCTTTTGAAGGGCCACCAGCTTCTGGGTGCAGAAACATCTAGCCTTTGGCTTTCTGGGTTTCCTAGATTATATCAAGCGGCTACGGTACTGTGAGTACCTGGGCAAGTACTTCTGTCAGTGCTGCCACGAGAACGCCCAGATGGTCGTCCCCAGCCGGATTCTGCGCAAGTGGGACTTCAGCAAATACTACATCAGCAACTTTTCCAAGGACCTGCTCATTAAGATCTGGAATGATCCTCTCTTCAATGTGCAGGACATCAATAGCGCCCTCTACAGGAAGGTCAAGCTGCTCAATCAAGTCCGGGTAAGATGCCTGCACAAGCCTCCTCACAGATCCCTACTCCTCTCCTAGCTCTGTCTCTGGTGCACCTCCCTTAGGTCACCACCCGTCACCATTCGTGTTCTGTATAGTTGCTTGTTGGTCTGCTTTCCAGGGCTGGACTTGGAGCCCTGCACTAATACCCATAGTACTAGCAAACCCTCTACCACCGAGCTGCCCGTCTCCAGTCCCGGGGACTCGTCTTGCCAGAGTCTCAAACCTCCCAGCAGCTCTAAGGCCATAGATAGCACTTGAAAGCGAAAACAGTTCCTACACACCCCGAGCACAGGAGTGGGAGTTTGGATCCCAGAGTTCCCAGCAGCTGCCAGTGTGTCTGAATGAGCACACTGACCTGGCAGAAGGGCCTTCCCTGGCCAAAGATCACTTGAGTGAGTTGTTGAAGTTGAAGCTGTTGACTGAGAGGTGTGAGGGCCCTCCAAACCCTGGCTGCTCCATGCAGAGCGTTAAGGCACCTGCTGGCCCTTCTAACAGCTCCTTCTCTCCCCTTCTCAACCCAATGCCTTGTCTTTAGCTGCTGCGGGTTCAGCTGTACCACATGAAGAACATGTTTAAGACCTGCCGGCTGGCCAAAGAGTAAGTGTCGTGGAGGCCAGAGTCCTCTGGTGTCCTGTCTCTGAGAGGAACATGTCCTAACAGGAAGGGTTTCCAGAAATGCCTGAAAGTAGTAAATGGGAAGCCATGGTAGTAATTAGATCTGTGTCCTCTGGGAGGAGGACACTATCTGTCCAGGGCCAGACACCACTGCCCAAGCTCACTCTACAGGGCTGAGAAATAAAATGCTTCTGTCCTCCAGGGAATGGTGTGAGGAAGCTGGGGTGGCCTAGGATGTCACCAACCCTGTGAGCTTCTCTCCTGCCGAGTGAGAACTTTTGTGCTGTCGTGTGCCATGTGAAAGGACTACTCCCAAGCCCTCCTACATCCTCTCATTTCCTGTAGGCTTTTGGATTCCTTTGACATCGTTCCCGGCCACCTGACAGAGGATCTCCACCTGTACTCACTGAACGACCTGTCTGCGACCAAGAAGGGGGAACTGGGGCCCCGGCTGGCTGAGCTCACCAGAGCAGGAGCTGCTCACGTAGAGAGATGTATGGTGAGGAGCCGTGTTCTGCCATGCAGCTGAGCCCTTGCGTGGGGCTTAGTGGTGGGTCAGGATTCTTGACATTTAGCTCCAGAAACTTGATGTGGCCAGTTGACCCTGGAAGAAACCAGAGAGCTTGCTGCTGGCCTAGTGAGTGAGCAGTAGGATCTTCTGAAGGACCTGGGGTTAGAGGAAGTAGTGCTGGGGCACTGAAGCAGGGGGGCTGTGAGTTCAAAGTCAGCCTGGACTGCATACCAAGATCCTGTCTCAAGGGAAAAAAAATACAAAAAGAGCTAGGACAGGAGCCGATGCTGGTGTTGCCCTGAGCGAGACTGAGCAGTGCTCAGTGAAGGATCCCCACGCTCATGGAGGAACCCTGGCCAGAATCTAGACTTGTTCTCAGTCACAGTTCAAACAGTTTGCTCTCTGTGTAAGCCTCAGTGTTCTTTCTGAAATGAAGGTAATACTTAGATGATACTTAATACTTAATTCTTCCCTCTTGAGCTTCTGAGGTTTGATGAAGCAGCTTATTTGATGGCATTTTTGCAAATTCTGTTTACAAATGTAAGTTATTACCATTCGCGATAGGATCAACACACTAGAAAGTCAGAAATGATGCTTTTAGATCTACCCTTCTCCGCTGCCCAGTCTGTGGTCCTGTTGGGGTATGGGGGAGGGCAGAGGGGTGAGTAGACTGCACTGTAACCTTACTAGAGGCTATTAGTCAAGGGGGAACACTCTTGACTTTACCTTTCATCTTATTTACTAGAAGAAATATTTCAAGACCACATGGCTATCCAGACTGGATTATAGATTTATTACCCTCTCCTCAGTACCATCCCTTCCTTCTTGCCTCTTCACTGAGTGCTGTTCCAGTGGCCAGGGCTTCTCAAGCCTGTGTCTCTCTTGCCCTTACCTTCAATTTTGTGTGATGGTACCCAGCCCTGATCTGGCTCTCATACTCACAAGTCCAGCCCTAGCCTCTACCCTTCATCCTGCCCAAAGTTGTATTCATGACTTGCTTCCCCTCACCGAGGCCTCCCTTCTGGGCCAGTCCCTCACCTTGCTACTGTTAATCTCCTCCATAGCTGTGCCAAGCCAAAGGCTTCATCTGTGAGTTCTGCCAGAATGAGGATGATGTCATCTTTCCTTTTGAGCTCCAGAAGTGCCGGACCTGTGAAGGTGAGGACAATGCTAGCATTGAGACGAGCAAGGCTGGACACAAAGTGAATGTGTTACCTGAGTGTCCTCTGTTAGCAGGAGGGTGGTGGGAGTCACCCCACACGCCGCCACCCCCAGAGCACGAGCTATGGGGAGAAGTGGCTCAGATGCTGGCTTGCTTCCAGCCTGGGAGAATACAAATTATTTTCTTCTCTTTCTCTTTCAACCCGAATAGAGTGTAAAGCATGTTACCACAAAGCTTGCTTTAAGTCTGGAAGCTGCCCCCGATGTGAGCGGCTACAGGCCCGGCGGGAGTTGCTGGCCAAGCAGAGCCTGGAGTCCTACCTGTCTGACTATGAGGAGGAACCCACGGAAGCCTTGGCTCTAGAGGCCACTGTCCTGGAGACCACCTGAGGAATGCACCTGACCCTTTGAGGG
Source organism: Ellobius talpinus (assembly GCA_001685095.1). Lineage (NCBI taxonomy): Eukaryota > Metazoa > Chordata > Mammalia > Rodentia > Cricetidae > Ellobius > Ellobius talpinus. The sequence continues at coordinate 5,054 of LOJH01027943.1, forward strand.
ACTGCCTAGGGTCAAACGATATAGAACTGAGCCACGCCTCCAAGAAAGGTGGTGGGGCCTTTTAAAAATATATTGTCATTTTTTTATGACTTGTCTGCTGTCCAGGTGTAGGCCACCTTCATTGGTTGGTGGGTCCAGTCTGTTGTGACAGATATCTGTGAGCACTGGGTATTTCCATCAGAACTGCCACTTGGAGTGCCTCTTGTCAGGGGAGTGGACAGCAAGACCCAGTTCTTCTGACATGTTTGGCCTGTTCCACTAGGCCCAGATCTGGTTACAGCCGTAGCTCAAGGATCATTCCTACTCTTGACTTAGTGCCCTAGCTTCTGAGCCAGGCCCTTCTCAGCTGATGCTCTTCTCCTTTGCAGCTGAAACAGGAGAATGGAGTTTCCCTGTCTCAGTCCTGAAAGAACAAGACTGTGCCCTGAGGCATGGGAGAGAATGGGCTACATGGCAGGCATTCTGTCCGACTGACTTAGGCATTTGGGGGGCGGGTAAGAACAGAATCATTATTGTCCCAGAATCCTCGGAGACCTCAAGGAGGCAAGCATGACTTCCCTATTTCAGGTGTTCCAGGCATAGATGGACACAAGCTGGCTTGTGTACTCTGATGGGCTTGAAGCAAAGAACAGAACTGAATCTTAGGCCAGGCCCGTTCGTAGCCAGCACCACACGCATAAGTGAGGCTGCACCTGGGGCCTAAGGAGCATTTATTCAGATAGAGGGTAATGGGTGCCTCTTGGGTGTTCAGGCTCTCAGTAACCAGCTTGAGTGCAGGTGTGCTTCCAGCTCAGGCAAGGATAAAAAACCCCACCCACCATCCTAACAGTGGGTCCCTTACGGCTCTGTATGGTTCTAAGCAGAGGCATGACCCCACTCCATTCTCCGTCCCCTTCCCCCAGCAGAGCTGGGGCCCTCCCTTTGGCTGATCTCTTGCCTTAGTTTCTTTTCTCGGTTGGGAGAAGCCTGTCCACTTAGTAGCTTTAGAGAACTTGACAGTTTGTGAATGTTTCTGTTTGCTCAGTAACAGGAGCCTTTATGCCGTTTATGCACTTAACTCCTCAGTAATATATGTTGAGTCATCTATTTCATATTACTGATTTTAATACACTCCTCCCCCCCATCACTTAATGTGCTTTCAGTGGGGTTTCCTAGACTAGGCCAGACACATTTGTTGGGTGTTTGAACTGCCACAGCATCTGACTTCTGTGAACACTGGCTGGGGTTGCATCTCAGAGCCCGGTGTTCTGGGAACTGCTGTCCACAGTACTTTTATTCTAGAACTGACTTCTTCCGTGTGCCTGTCTTCCTGTATTTGGTTGCTAGTGACATAACTGGCCCAGGTACTGTCCCAGGAACTCAAATAAATTTGCATATGGTTGGTAGAAGCTGACAGGTCCTGCGCTGGAGGGAACAAGGGGTCTCCCAGAGAAACAGAAGGGAAACAGAAGGGATGTTGACGTGACAGCCACACGGAGCTCTAGCAAAGCAAGAAGAACATGGCAGAACTGGCCCGTGGCACGGTCCCTCTGCCTCACATTTGGGAACTGACAGCAGTGTTGGGCTGGGTGACTCGGACTGTTGGCTCAGTTGGTGGTGAGACAGAAAGCCGAGACCAAGGCTGTTTCGAAGGGCTGATTAGGAATCTCCCTTAAGGAGATTTAGGAATGATCCCTTCGAACTCAAGTGTTCAGCCCTTGAGTCAGCCCTTGGATTTAGACTCTGGCTCCAGTTCCAGTTTGTAGCTGACTTCCCGTCTAGCTGCTCACTCTAGGTCACCGCTGCCGCCCAGGCTCCCTGTCCACACAGGCTCCAGCTGACCTCAGCCATCACACTGACTTCTCAGTGTCCCCATGTCCCCACCCCATTCCTCTGGATCACGTCTCTTAGTGCTCCTGATTCTGTGCTGTCATTACCGTCCAAGTACACGTTTATTTATTTGGGAGTGGGGGAGAGACGGGAGGTTATGAAAGCACTTTGTCACTTAGCGGTATGTAAGAGTCCCCTGCTGCGGGGATTCTGAAGGCAGCGAGGTGGGAGGGGAACACCCTCTGTACAAAGGGAAACATTTGCTCCTGAGGTGGAGACAAGCTCCGATGCTCTCCAGTGTGGAAGCCCAGCCCCTGCACTTAGGAGGCTCTTACCAGCTTCCTCTGCCGAGGGTTGAGAGCTTTTGCTGAACTAACAGAAAGGGAGCAAGAGTCCGAATAAAAACATCCGTTTGTGTACAGCTTGTGTTTTTGAACTGGATTTTCACCTGCTGTAATTTGTGCACATCCTAACCATTCATGGTCATCTAATAAACTAAGGAAATTAAATCTTGCCTTTTATTTACCTGCTTTGACGACTGTGGAAGGGTATTGTGTATCTGCTGAAAAGCAGCCGTGTCTGACAGTTTTCCATGAGACTGTGGGGTCTCCTCCATATTACTATTGTTGTTAGTTGTTTCATTATTATTGTTGGTTTTTAAAGACAGGGTTTCACCATGTATCCCAGACTGGCCTCAAACTTGAAATCCTCCTGCCTCTGCCTTCCTCATGCTAGGATGATAGGTATACCCCACAGGACACTGTGCACATGACTCTTTAGATGTCTCGTTATGGTCTCCCACCACTGTCCAAAACCAATGTTTATCTCTACAAACCTAACCATTAGTGACTCAGATTTGAAAACGACTTGTCTTTGACTGGCTCTGAGTCAGGTCACGGGTCTGGCTAGTCAGGCATTTTCTCCCCACCACCTGTCATCAAGTGTGTCGATTTTCCTTTTCTTTAAATGTATCTTGTTCCATCTCTCCCACTCCCACAAGTACAAGTTCTCTCAGTTGTCTGGGCTCATGTCAGTTTCTTGTTCGTTCACTCTCATCAGATATTCGGGTACCAGTTTGTGTGGTAGTCTGTGGGGCTTATAATAGAAAGCAAAGTGGAGACAGGCTCTACCCATAAGGAAATGAAAGACTCGTGTGGTAGACGGACACAGCACAACATCAGTAGAGTGTGTAGTCAGCCGTCTGTGCCTGCAGGTCTTGAGAGTGTTTATTACAAAACTGGACACAGTGACATGTACCTGTGGTCCTAGCGCTTGGGAGGCTTAAAAAGCCAGGGTATTTGGAAAAAAATGCAGTAAAAGCTACCACAAATTTAAGAACACACAGTAGTCATTGTTTCCATTATATTAGATATTATGAGCTATGTAGATTATTTAAATATACAAATGATATAAATAGATTACATGCAAATACTAGGCCATTTTATGTGAAAGACTTGAGCTTTAATGGATCTTGGAAGCCCTACTATCAGTCTGCTGCAGATAGCAAGGGACAGCTAGTCGAAGCTCAGCTGGTGGCCTCAAAGGAAAAGAGCAAATGCTCTTTAACCTAAATTGAGGCCAGAGAAAGGGGAAGCCCCCAAGAATGTTTCTGCAACTCTTTCCCCAAGAATGCGGCTCACAGGACAAGAATATCTCCAGACAGCAGCTGGCGTGTGTGATGATCCTACAAGAGGAACTGGGGTGAGAACCTGAAAGGACTTACTGATTCATATTTATTTTCTGTAGCTCACACTGGCCTCACACTTGGAATTCTGCTGCCACAATCTCCAGAGTGCTGGGGTTACAAATGTTCACCATCCCAACCAATTACAATCTTAGATTTTTTTTTTTAATGTGTGTGAGTGTGAATGCAGGCATGTGTGTGCCATGGTGCTTGCATAGGTCAGATGACAGCCTTTGGAAGTGAGTCATCCTCCCTTGGTTGAGCCGGTGTAGGCGTGCTGTTACAGATACTGTACACCCCCACATCCAGCTTTTTACAGGGGTTCTGGGGATCAAACAAGGTTGAAGCATGGTTTCCAAGAACTGAACTTAGGTTGTCAGGTTTTCGTAGCTATTGCTATTACCTGCTGAGTAATTTCCCCATACTCCCTGCCCCCATTTAAAAAAAAAAGACAAGGCCTCACCTCCCCGAGACTGATCTCGAACTTGCTGTACAGCTGAGAATGTCTGAACTCCTGATCCATTCGCATCTCTATTTTCCAAGTGCTGGAATTATTGGAATATGCCTGTTACCAGCCATTTTAGATTTTATATCAAGAATTGATGCAGTAGGTAAAATGTTTGTGTTACCCTAAAATTCATATTGAAGGCTTTATTCCAATGCAATCTTCAGATATGGCCTTTGGGAGGCAAATGGGGTCATAGAGCAAAGCCCCAGGATACACCTTAGGAAGAATGCCATGATTCTGGGTAGCTCTTTTTGTAAGTGTTACAGCCCTGAGGGGAAAGGTGTCCCCAATGCCAGTGTTACATCTCTGAAGGGAACTCTGTCCTGGCAGTTGGGAGCCGAGGAATACTACAAAGTCACACAGCACAGCAAACCTCACATGAGGTTTATTGGGGAGAACACAAGAGGGTAAGAAGCAGCAAAGGTTTTATATAGGGTTCCTTGGGGGGCATGGAGTTTTCCAGGATGGGGATTGCTCGGGTTTCAAGTCCAGGAAGTTTTACCCTATGCTTTCCATCCTGTGAGGGCACAACACAAAGACAACTGTAAACCAGAAAAAGTGTTTATAGTCACCAAGACGCGACCCTGCTGGCATCCTGACCTCAGGCTTCAACCTCAGGAACTTTGAGAGAAATCTTTACCACATCAGCCAACTAGCTTAAGGCATTGTTTAAATAGCAGCTCAATCTAAGCCAATGGGGAAGCCACTGGAGAGTTTCATTCAAAGAAATGAGTGACTGGTCAAAATGTCACCCTCGGCAGAGAAAGGGCAGAAGTGGGATGTTCGCCTGGACAGACGCCTCTGGTGATCTCAGAAGAGGTTATGTTGAACCCCAGGGTATTGCCATTGTCACCTCTTCACCTACAACCCTCTAAGAAGACAGCCTGTCCTGCTCAGTTCTATTTAAGCAGAGAGAAGGTTGGGAAGAGCTTATTTTAAACGATAGGACAAAGTACGAAATCTTGGGAATCAGGGACCAAGGAAGCCCGAGACCTGTGATTTGCAGACTTTCCCTTGAGCCCACTGCCAGCAAGGCAGGTCACACAGTAATAGCCATGCTGAGGACTCACCCCTGAGGAGTGGGAACACCCCCAAAGAAAGGGACTGAACAGTCATCCACCGTGGCACTGACCACGCTACTTGTGCATTCCCGTGGCCTCCACTGTGTGTAGGTGTACTGTGTCTACTGATGCCAGAGAGAGTGGGCGAGCTTTACAGTCTCCAGGCTAAGGTCAGAGCCAACCCGGCTTCCTTTTCCTTTGAACTTTTGGCTTAGAATATGCACGAATGAGCACTGTTCTCCTGCCCTGATCAGCTGCAGACCCCTGCCGTGCCATTGCCCAGGACATCAAACTGCTTATTTTTAAAGGTGACAGAAGCTGCCGCAGGACTCACATCTTGCCCACCTCATGAGCTTGAAGTTCTTGGCAGCAAAAATGAGGGTGATGAGGAAGGAAACCTTCCATGTATTGGGATATCAGGCATACCTCACATGTCTAGTGTATATTCTGCTGAGGACAAAATCTGAAACAAAGCAATGGCCCAAATGGCGGTCATTCTAGCTTGGCAATGAGAACACCATGTCACCTAGACTCTGGGGGGTGCCGTGTCCTAGCCTCCATCTCTACACTGTCCCTCCAACCAGGGCTTCCCTCTGGATCTTTTCCCCTCTGTGTTATCTGGAGTCTGCTCTATTGCTGGAAATGAAGAGCCCTGGTACATACAATGAGAGGGCACAATCAATCTAGTGCACATGCCAAGGGAGCCCTGGCACATGCTGGGAGAGGCGAGAGAGCCCTGGCACACACTGGGAGAGGACAAAAGCAAAGGCATCTGAAATCAGCCACAAATTATGAAAATATTGACTTTGCTTATCCAACTCAAAGTGATCCAAGCCACTGGTGTATGACTGTTTCCACGTATGTGTCTGTAACTGAGTACTTGACTGAAGTTATTAAGATAGGAACACATAAGTAAAAGTGTTAGACATGGAGAACTTTCTGTGTCCCGGGCTCTACTCTAAATTATTTACATATGGATGACTCCCAAACCTCCCAGATACTCTTTGAAGTAGACAGGACTATCATTTCCACTGTGATGTGGGATTCCCCTCTGTATGCTATGAATGTGTTTTATTACTATTGGTTAATAAAGAAGCTGCTTTGGTCTATGGCAGGACAAAATATAGCAAGGCAGGAAATCCAAGCAGAGATAGAGGAGGAAAGAAGGCAGAGTCAGGGAGACACCAGGGAGATGCTGTGAAGCCGCCCAAGAGGCAATATATAAGGTAACAAACCACGCGCCTCATGGTAAAATATAAAATAATAGAAACAGGTTAGTTTAAGATGTAAGAGCTAGCTAGAAATATGCCTGGGCCTTTGGTCAAACAGTATTGTAATTAATAGAGTTTCTGTGTGATTCTTTGGGTCTGGGCGGCTGGAAAACGAAAGAACAGTCTCTGCCTACACCACTGTGTACAAGTAAGCAAGGTACAGGAGTTTAAGTAACTTGCTTAACACATCCCAGCTAGCGCTAGTGGAGCCTGGATCCACATACAGCCTGGCTCCAAGACTCCACTCTTAACCACTGTGTTATGCCAAGATAAATGAAAAGACTGCATCCTAAAAGGCCAGAGAAATGGGCGATGAGTGTGGCCCTGCAAGACAGGGGAGGTCCTGTGCCAGAATTGATTCCTAAGGCTTTGTGGGATTTGGATGGCGTATCAGCCAGGATTCTCTAGAAGAGCGGAACTGATAGAATGGATATATATTAAAGGGGGGCTCACTAGGGTGTCTGACATGATTTGGACTGGGTAGACAAACAAAGACTATCTTCCTATTGAGGGGATGAGAACCCAGGATCCATTGGTATGTAAGGCTGGAGTCTTCAGCAGTTCCAGTCTGGTCCTGAAGGTCTGGAGAGTTCTCTGGACCACGATGGAGGTCTGAAGAAGCTGTTCTGATGAGTAGAGCAGTGACAGGCGACAGGGTGACTGATAGGCCAGAGGCACAAAGGTGAAGCTTTTTCCTTGGACTCCACGGCTCTGGATTGTCCCTGGGAGATGCTGCTCACATTTAGTATGGGTATTCCTACCTCAAATAACTTGGACAAGAAACCCCCCTTACACACACATGGAGGGCCCCAGGAAGAGAAAATAGATCTCCTGAGTAAACTGGGAGGAGGGTAGATGGGAGGGGATGGGGGATGGGAACATGAGGGAGCAAGAAGATCGAGTCGGGGGAGGTGCGGGGGGGGGAGAACAATGAAAGAGATATCTTGATAGAAGGAGCCATTATGTGATTAGGGAGAAACCTGGTGCTAGAAAAATTCTCAGGAATCCAGAAGGATGACCCCAGCTAAAACTCCTAGCAATGGTGAGGAGGGTATCTGAATGGGCCTTCCCCTATAATCAGATTAGTGACTACCCTAATTGTCATCATACAACCTACATCCAGTAACTGATGGAAGCAGATGCAGTGACCCACAGCCAAGAGCTGGGCTGAGCTGGAGTTCAGTTGAAGAGAGGGAGGAGGGATCATATGAGCAAGGGGAGGGGTCAAAAGCTTGATGAGGAAAACGACAGAGAGAGCTGACCCGAGCTAGTGGGAGCTCACAGACTATAAACTGATATCTGGGGAACCTCCATGGGACCAAACTAGACCCTCTGAATGTGGGTGGCAGTTATGTGACTTGACCTGAGGGTGGGGGAGGGGACTGCAGTGGCATCAGGACCTATCCCAGGGGCATGAATGGGCTTTTTGGAGCCCATTCCCTGTGGTGGGATACCATGCTCAGCCTTGATACAGGGGGCAGGAGCTTGGTCCTGCCTCAACTTGGTATGCCAGACTTTGTCAACTCCCACAAAGAAGGCCTTACCCCCTCTGAGGAGTGGATGTGGTACAGAGGGGGAAGGAGAGGAGGGATAACTGGGATTGGTATGGAAAATGGAAAACAATTTTTTTTAAAAAGAAAAAAGAAAACTCCTTACAAGTGTGCCCATCAACTTATCTTAGTTTCTTCCAGTTCTAGTCAAGTTAACAACCTCATGAGCCCACCCCTTGCCAGCTTGATACCCTATAACATTTCCTTACGTCATGCTTAATTTCCACACGAAAACAACAACAAAATCATACCCCTCCCTGACATGATATAACTCTCCCACACATAACCACAAGCACGTCCTTCAGAATAGGTGGTAATGTCTCTCAAGAAATGCATAGACTTTTAATGTCCCAGAACTTAAATATAACAATATAGGTTTACAATACTTAACTCCCTGATATTATCTTAATTGCTGTTACATTGCATAATAAACACAGGAAAGAAAATGCAAGTATCTGCTTAATATGCAAGTACATATGACAAGCATATCCTTAACAAAATAGGACAGAAACACTAACGTCAATTACAATTTTTGGAGCTGGTCACGTGGCCTTAGCTGGTATTTATAATTACTTTTCCCTACTATCCATTCTCTATTTCCTCCACCCTCAGCAAGCACCTCAGTAGGTCTTGGGGCTTTACCTGGCAAGGTGGGTGACCCATCCTTTCATTTGTAGAGGGTTTGGGCCATTTATCATCCTGACTGGATTGGACTGTTATGCTTTCCCATTGATCTTAATAACAGGACATGGTAGTACCGTGGGATGTCCAAAGGACTTCCTGCATCCCAGATGTGGAGAGGCAGCCCATTTTCCTTAGTCATCTGTATCAGTCCTTCCTCCTAGACTGTGTTAACTCAAAGGCATCCGGAGACCAGGAGGAAGTCTTAGCTTCCACTTTAATGGAATGTTTGCCCTGCCTACTAAAGCACTCCTTCCTCTGTCAGTAGAACTTGGGGTCAGGAAAACAGGAAGCAAAATTCTGCCAGTGGGTCACTAGGGGCGATAGTGAGTGGAGCTGTCCCCACCTCTACCTCGTGTTTCCTAGACCTGTGAATCCTGGATACCGCAGAAACGATATCACATATTTCAATGCTGGTTCAAATCATCTACGTCTCTGGAGAACCCTGACCCAGCCCTGCAGGCTACTGTTACCTATTTGACTCTCTAACTCTGTCTTTAAAAGACCATGCCATTGTTCTAGCAGGCAACCTGCTTCAAGATGGCAGGGTATGTGTCAAGACCAGTGGATTCCATGAGCACAGAATTCCACTGTGGCTCCTCTTTGGCTGTGAAGTGAGTTCTTTGGTCCAAAGCAATGCATGAGAGTGGACAAGGCATTCTGTAAGTCCAGAGACAGTAGTTAGCATAGACGAATTATAAACAGGAAAGGCACATCCATAGCCAGAGCAAGTATATATTCCAGTGAGGAGAATGTGTTGCCCTTCCATGACAGAAGTGGTCCAATGTAATTGATCTGTGGCCAGATCACTGGATGGTCACGCTGGGCATGACACTCTATCGGGTGCTCAGCCTTTAGCAAGGTCAGCTGTAGCCAGGTCACCCTTGGTGTAAGGGAGTTATGGAGACCATGTCTGCCAGCGTGGTGATTTTGATGATCCCTGGGCTCACCTGGGCAATGACATGGAAATGACAAGAAAGAGGCCGAGGCTGAAAGACAGGATGTTTGTCACTAAACCGTTCCTCTGCGGAGATCACCTTCTAATCAGAATTCACACAGCACACAAGTATCTCCATGTCCTTTACACATTTGTGGGGAGCTATCCACCCTCCTCCCAGAAATGATTCCAAAGAACCATGTGGTCAGGCTCATCACAATGGCCCACTTCTTAGCACCAATTTTCTACATTAGTTTTTGTTTTTTCCTATTACTCTGATACAATTATTTTGACAAAAGCAGTTCTAGGAGAGGGGGCTTATTCTTGCTCACAGTTAAAGATATAGTCCAGGCGAGGAAGTCAAGACAAGCGGGAGCTTGAAGCAGCTGGGGACACCACAAGCCATGAACTCACAGTCCTCGCTGCCATCTGAGGGTTGAGACCACAGACAAGCCTGGCCCAACCCAAACAGAAGTGGTGCCTGCCTCCAAGTCCCTCTTCCTACAGCTCCTGTAATGCAAGTAAGAAAGTCTGTGCGCATCTATATCAACCCCTCCAAAGCTTGGGAAAATCACGGGGCAGGGACTGGAGTGTTCTAGAGTGCTGTCTGGCAGGCACAGTGTGGCCCTTGTACTTTTGAACTCCCAGCAAACAAGCGTGACCACCTGCAGAAGAACAGGCTGTCACCATTCCACAGTGGAGCGAGGAGGGGTTGGTTCATGAAGCCCTACCCCTCCCTGAGGAATTACTAATAAACTAATAAATCAATTAATAGATAGAAGTTCATTCTCGAGACTGGTTGATGTCTCTCTCCATCTTTCTTTAGCTTTAAAAAATATTGTGTGTATGTATCTGTGTGTGCGCACATGGATGTACAGGTATGTACGTGATACATGCATGTGTGGAGCTAAGTGGACACCTTTCGGAAGTCAGTTCTCTTCCTGCATCACAGGACTTAGGTCATCATCAGTCTTGAACTGTGCGCACCTTTGCCCAGGAGCCACCTTGTTAGCCCTCTAATGTCTTTTTTAACGAGTGAGGTGGAGTGTGTGCACATGCACCTATGTAGTCAGTGCTGAGCTTCATCTACTCAGACCCTAGTTAGTCTAAATGGAATTTTACTTAATTGTGCCTTTGATCCACCCTGAGTTCCTGGAACTAAAGAGGCACTTGAGCTAAATTTTACAGGCTTTAGAAGGTAAATGAAAGGAAAAAGAAGGGGGGCGGGGTGTACTCCAGAACCAGAAGGCCACAGGACTCAACAAGGCAATTGTGAGGAGGGGTGGCCGGGTGGAGTGGGTGGAACTGATGAAACAGAAGGGGGGTGGGGCACAAAAATAGGAGGGGTAGGTGGGGAATCTGCAGCGGCTTCCAGAGTAGGAGCAAGGTGAGCCTGGTGGTGCACACCTTTAATTGCCTTTAACTTTAACCTTCTGGACCTAGGGGCTGGCTGATCTCTGTGAGTTCAAGACTAGCCTGGGGTCTGGTGCCCATAGAGAGTTCCAGGACAATCAGAGCTACATAGTGAGACCCTGTCTCAAAAAAAAAGTGGGGGCACTTCAGTCTGCAGGGCAAGTTCCAGGACAATCAGCACAGAGAAACCAAAGTGAAAACAAAACACAACAAAAAACCACATCCCCAAATTTTCCAGGTAGTGATAGCCAATGCAGGAGGCAGAGGTAGAGGTAGGAAAAGCTCCGTGAGTTCAAGACCAGCCTGGTCTACACCACAAGTTTCAGGACAGCCATAGAAAGAAACCTTGTCTCAAAACACAGAAAAAAGGGCAGGAGGGAGGAGTCAGAGGAATAATACATTGAGTTATTGAGTTTTGGGGTGCCAGCCCCTCACAAACAGCTGCTCCCTACATGCTTCTGGAGGGTGGCTGCTGGGTAAAGCCCAAACGCCTCCTCCCTCCCCCAAGATCCAACCCTACCCACCCTGGCTCGAGCCCACCCCACCCCCTCCTGCTTGGTGTCCTGAGGCCTAGCTGCTCAGCGGAGCCTCCTTTTTATAGATCGTGCTCACCCTAAAGTTAGCCAGGAATGCACAGGCCCTGGGTCCCAGGCACTCCCTCTACTCAAGTTTCCAGAAGGTCGCAGAGTTGTGGGAGGTCACAGGGCGAGAGACCTTGCCCCAAGCTCTGACCGTGTAAGTCACTTTAAGCAACACAGAAACTTTGATCCTTTGCAGTTTCTTCAGATGTAAGAGAAGCCCACATTCCAGAAAATGCACTTTCCGAAGTGCTGGGCAACCGAGGGACCTACCTGACTCCTTGAAAAGTCCTATGGAATGTGTCCCTTGTTGCAGAGGGTCAGCTGGTTGTTAAAAAAAATGAAAGCCTGCCACTTCCACCCACCAGCTTGGCTTTCATATTTAAATTCACTTTTTATTTTGGGGTTGGGGGCGTGCTACAGTGCACGTGTACAGTTCAGAGGACAACCTCAGGGAGGTGGCTTCCTGCTTCCACCTTGTGGGGTGTGGGGTTGTTAATAAAGCTCTGTTTCTCGCTACGGAATCCTCTGTGCGATGGGGGGCGGGGGGTGGTGGTGGCTGGCACTGTTGCTCCCCTCTTGCAGTATTTCTATCCCACCCCCAACCCCGCCTCCTTCAACTGCTGTGGCCAAGGGGCGCCCAGCCCTCCTGGGCACCCAAGGCGGTGATGGTGGCTACTCCGTTTTGTTCGTTTTTTTGAGACAGTGTTTCTCTGTGCAGTCCTGGAACTCGCTCTGTAGACCAGGTTGGCCTCGAACTCACAGAGATCCGCCTGCTGTCTGCCTCTGCCTCGCGAGTGCTGGGATTAAAGGTGTGTGCCACCACTGCCCTGGTGGAAGGTAACTACTCTTAAAGGTCTTTCTTCTCAACCCCTGCTGCCCTGCAGTCCAGCTCCTTTCTGGCACACTCCACTAGTGCCTGCCCCTCCTCCCATCTACCCCTTTCTGCTTTACGTGGTCTTATCTACTGGGACCTCCCTGTTTCACTCTCAGGGCTGCCCACAGATGCAAATTAGGCCACCGTTAAGTCTTGACCTCTCCACGAAGGCTCTTCACTTTTCCAGTTTTCCTCTTTAAAAGTTTTCTTTTATCATTTTAAAGTATGTGTGCATTGTGTATGTGGAGTTGGGGAGCAATTTGTACACATGCATGACAATTGAGGCCAGAGGCATAGCATCCCCTGGAGCTTCAGTTACAAGCAGTTTTGAGTCCCCAATGTGGGGGCTGGAACCAAACGCTTTTACAGGAGCTGAAAGCAGTTTTAACGGTTGAACCATTGCTCCAGTGCACGCTACTTTCCCCTTCCTTATCCTTCTTCTTCTTCTTCTCCATCTTCTTCTTCTTCTTATCCTTCCA
>LOJH01027946.1:2683-17899 GCA_001685095.1 Ellobius talpinus
TCTCTCTCTCTCTCTCTCTCTCTCTCTCTCTCTCTCTCTCTCCTTCTTCTTCTCAACCTCTCCCTCTTCCTCCCTGCCTCTTGGTCTTTTTAAAAATGCAATAGAGTGCATATGTATGCACACAGTACATATACACCCACATCATATATGCATAGGCATGGTGTGCATGAATGCATACATGCATGCCCAAACTCATACACACACGTACAGCATCAGACACACATAGATATGCATAATCTCATACACATATACACAAATATACATAAACATGTATGCATATAAACTATATACATTTCTTTTCCTATTGACTGTACTTCACTGAAAAACTCTAAGATAATATGTCTATATGGTCTGGCTTATAGTGGTTCTCAATCTTCTTAATGCTGCAACCCTTTAATAAAGTTCCTCATGTTGTGGTGACCCCCAGCCATAAAATTATTTTCATTGCTACTTCATAACTGTAATTTGGCTATCACAGGTTGAGAACCACTAGCCTAGATGATTGGATAACTTAAAGAATGTACATTTATAAGCTTGAATAGGATGAATATTGCTATATTTTTGAGAGGATTGTTGTATAGCTTGTATAGCTACACATTCAGATAAACAGTGTATAAGTAACATGCCATAACAAAAGAATTTATTCATGCATGAATTATTTAATGTTCAAAAATGAAGTGCCAAAGAAAATCCATATGGTTATATCAGTTGATAGTGAAAAACATTAAATATCCAATATCTCCATATGAGAAAAGTTCATTGCTTAAAAATTGAGGGAAATTACCTCAGCATTATAATTTGATTAAACATACCTACTGATAATATCACACTTATGGCTAAAACAAATAAAACCAGGGGTATGTCAATGATCTCTACTCTGACCAGTCGAGTTCAAACTTTCAGAAAAATCAAATTCTTTCAGTAACATATAGACAGCTTGGAAAGTCAGGAATTTATGTGTTTTTATTTGCAGACTCACATGTGTGTGAATATGAAACTTCCGAGAACCTGTTAAAAATTCCTCTGATTGTCAAGTAAATTTTGCAGGGCCATAGCTTATGGACCACCATAAAATTAGTCCATTAACAATGAACTTGTGGAAACAAAACTTTAAAATACATTACTATCTCACAGTAGCTTAAAAGTTAATGAAACTGATGCACAGTTTAAAAAAATGTAACGGATATGTATATTCATCAAATTACATAATGATGGAGAAAATATCACAGATGGAGGTAAATGGAGAGTGGTGCACTTTTCATTAGAAGCTTCTTTATGGCGGACACTCCCTTTTCCTCCAGTTATCTCCAAGTTCAAGTTTAAAGCAATTCATATAAATCCAACAAGGGTTTTCACAGACATGGTCAACATTGTTCTAAAGTATTTATGGGAAGAAAATGGAACCAAAAACCTTGAACTGGACAAAGATAACTGAAGTAGGAGACCATTCTGGCCACATCAAAGCTCTCTTCAAACATGCACTATGAAGATGCTGTTAAAAAAATTTCAGTGGTAGAAAATGTACAACAGGCTGAACCTCATAAATACAGAAAATCACTTTTGGAAGCAGAGGTAAAACAATTTGATGTAAAGAAAGACCATCAATAAATAGTGAGGTAACACTTAGACCTATAATGAGCCAAATAATTAAATGAACTGGATTATAAGATGTACAAGTTAAAGGTCTCATTTGGCCGCATGTTTATCTTTTATACAGAGTACCCTGGACTTATTCCCAGCAGTATAAGTAGTAGATAATAGTAAGCATGGTGACAGGGACTTCTCACTCCAGCACTCAGAAGGTAGAGGCCAGGGGATCAAGGTCATTCTCAACTGACTGGGTTGGTGGGCACCCTAAAACACATAAGAGCCTTCCTTTAAAACGAACTATTTAAAAATATATCTTACAACCTGAAATTAAACAATAATAGATTAAATATAGTATGTGAAACACTAAATCTTGGGGTAATGGAACATAGTATAAAAATCACAAAATAAACTTAATTCAAAATGATGAAAATACAAATGAGATTGGTTGAAACGTAAAGCAATGTATGTATGACACTGTATCACATATCAATAATGGGTAAATACTTTGTTTTCTGTGAGATATAGTCTTAATTCAGATTTCTGAAAAAAAATTAAAATCATATTTCATTAAGATTGCTGGGAAACTGGCTTATCAATGTATGCCCACTGCAAGTTAAAGTGGTGCAGCCAAATCTGAAAGATTCTGGCAATTTCTTGTAAATCCGTTCACCAGAGAGTGCATGCTGGACCATTCTCTGAAGTATGCATCCCAGAAGAAGAAGCCTTAGGTTTTCACAAAACAATATGCACACATGATATTCTAGTATTATTTTCAGTAGTTCAATATTCAAAACAAAGTGTTTTCCGAGGAGTCAAGAAATAACCAAATTTTGGTGTCAAGATATGAAGAGGATTTGTACAGCAATTAAAAGGAACCAGTTGGATTCATGTAACAGCAACATCTGTGAATCTCTAGAAAATAACTCTGAAATAAAGAACCATACACAGCCATAAAATATTACACTGTACAACTTTCATATTAAAAAATAATTTAAGAAAGGAAAGACAAATCATTTTCACAGGGTTTTTTGTGCAGGCAGGAGAAAGAAGAGAGATGGTTGAAATAAAGGCTGGTAATGGTTTATTTAACATCATGGTAATGGTAGACACAAAATCTCAAATTTGATAAAATTGTATATATATGTATATGTATGTGTGTATATACATATATATTTGAGATAAGTAATATATATATATAATGTACATTTGTATCAGGGAATGAATACAAGTAAGACTACAGACACAGAACCATGACAATTAGATATCATTAATGTCACATGATTTGATATTATAGTACAATGTTGTGAACTGTCAGCATTGAACTTAACTTGAAATGTCTGCATGGAATGGTTTTGTTTCTTCAAGCTTGATATCACTAAGCAGTATCTCAAATACACGTTTCAATAAATAAAAAGGAGTGCTGTTTCTATTGAATGCTTAATTAATTTTCTCAAGGCAATCCTATAACACAAAGCCAATAAGCCTGCTTCCAGATGTTGCAGGTCTGAGCCTTGCATTATTCTGACTCTCTTGTGCTGCTAAAGAATGTCAAAAAAATTCATCTGAGAGCTGTGGAGAACCAAGAAGAAATTAGGGCCTCACATAAATAACTTTTAATTCATACTCTATTGGCTTCCTAATTAAAGAACACAATGTTTTCTAGTTTGCCAAATGATTCATTTCTACCAAACTAAAAACTTTATATGTTGCACCTGTGTATAAAACAAAATATGTGCTTGAATTTTTGATAGAGCAAAAGAGAGAAACTTCAAAGCAGATTATGAGTTGCCACCCACGAATTTAAAATTCAGTCAAATGGACTTTAAATGCTTCTTTTCTTTTCTTTTTTTTTTGAGAACTGAATTGCAACAACAAAATTTTCTTTAGTTGCTTAATAGGACTTAAGCTACTGATCTTTCCAAGAATTGTCTCCCCTACATATTCCCTCCACAATGGTCTAGGTGCATCTAAAAGTTTTCACTACCTAATATGTATTATTTACAAAAGCAACTTATGGAACAAAGAGTTTATTTTGTCATGAGTTCCAGAGGGTTAGGAATCTATCGCCACATGGATGCAGACAGCAAGCATGGCAGCAGAAGTAGGAAGCTGAAAGTTTACAGTTTTACTGTAAGCACGTATTAGAAATCAAACTGGAAAAGGGCAGAGGTTATAAACATGACTCTATGTTCCACTGAAATATTTCCTCTAGCAAGGCTGCATTTCCTAAGCCTCCTGAAATAGTATCACCCACTAGGGACCAAGTCTTCAAATGCCTGATCCTATGAGGGATATTCATCATTCAGAAAAAATACAGCACAGAGTCCATGATGTAAATTTATAAGCAGAATTCAGTTTTTTTCAAAACCATCTTTGAAACATGAATTTTTATTATTATGGAATGTGACATATTTGTCATTGAGATATCATTTTATAAATATCAGTTCTTGATTCTCAATCAATTTCCTAATCTTCCCTATTCTTCATAAGACTGAGTGAGCAGAGACCAGTGAAGCTGCTTCAAAAATTTAGATTTTTCAACTCTCATGAACTGAATTGCTCGCTATTTCATATATGAAAATCTATTACATTCAAAACAAATTAGATATTATGTGTCCATACCAATTAATATAATATGTAACACATTACTGGGAAGTTTATTTTTAGCCTATACATCTTTTTGCTTTTATATTAAAGAATATAACCCTGTAACAATCCCCCAGTGTCAGAACTATATGCATAGAATTTTACAAGCAATATAGAAATAATTACAGTATATGCTAGTAAGAGAAATACATTATGTTTAAAAGAGTTATTCTTAGGTGATGTCAATAATAACTTAAAAGGTTAGTCACAATTTGCAAAATTTGATAGACAACTTAGTCAGCTGATATCCTCTTTTATGGAAGCTAATAAGCTAATACCAGCGCCACATAGTTGCTTCTTCTTTGATTCTTAGGCACTGCAGCTCCTCTGAAACCATCGAAATGTGACACTAGGAGCTGGTGCAGAAGACAGACAGATCTCATTAAGAGTAGAGTTGGACACCTTCAAAGGATTAGAGTGGTGATAGCCAAAGGGATCCTTGTGGAGCAAAACTCTCTTCTGAGGCAAGAGTGGACAATGCCTAGCAAGACCAATAGTTATGTTTTAGATTATTTCTAAAGCCTCTGAAATAGACCATATTCTGGGGAAGACTTTTTCCTGGCCAAGTGATTGAAAAGCTATTGAATTAGTTCTTACTAGTGAGACAATCAATGGTACATAAAGTCTCCTGACAGCAATCAATCATATAAAATTCCTGGGACTAGGTTTATAAAGTCATCCATTAATGACTGTCCAGGTAGCAAAGAATATCACATCTTCTCCCAGGGCCTATTTCTCTGACCACTGAGTCCTGTGATGCCTGTTCTGGTTTTGCAATTTGTGGATTATGAGGGTTGTCTCTAGCCCCAATAACATTTAAGCCTATTAATTTCTTTCTAGCTGCCTAACATTAGAAAACCAAGATGTAAGTATTCTGATTTGAGCTCTGTTGATTTTCTTAACCCACTTTCCAGAATGTGCCATGAGGATCAGGATAATGCACAGTGGAATCTTGTCAGCCAGTCCTGTTTGCAGTAATCAGGCACTGTGGTTGGTAAACACCTTTAGAAATAAATACAATTAAGAACACCAAGTCCTAGTTTCAAGGAGCCTCGCCTTTTTTTGTGGGGATAACAACCAATAGCTAGACAGTTATTCACATGCAATGGTTGTCCTGACAGACTGAACACTTTCCTTGGAAACATAAAAAAAATGTTGTCTTGGAAATGTAGCAAAAATTTAGGAAACCTGTGCTGGAGCAGTGTCTTTAAAATCTTTAAAGGATGGTCAGAATCATCCTGTAGAAAGGAAAAGATAGTTGTGGGAAGGAAATGTGTATAAACCACCTCACAAAGTGCTGATTTGTAACTTAATCCCCTTTAGGGCATGGCTAGGTAACATGCATTAAGTCATTAATACTTAAAACATGTGCACTGCAAGAAACACCTAAAAAGGGTAAAATAACACACTTAGAAACCCTGTGGCTGTAAAATCTCTAGAAAAATTTATAGTAGCTTAGCTGATGCCCTTTATGGATTTGAACCATTCTGCCTATGGTTATGTTTATCACAAAATATCGAAAAATGATAAAATAGCATTATTAGAGACATTTTTGGAGAGCTAATCACATCAGCGCACTTGGGTGTAGCCCTAATTATTGTATACTCTTTGAGGAGCAGACTACCTCTCTATAAAAGGCTAATGGGACTAAAGTGAAAATATGGGAGGTAATTTCTGAGTTGTTACAGAGTGGCTTTCTTATGCGGTGCTTGACTCGGGAGGCTTGCACTGAGAGGGCCCCAAACCTAGTTGACCTGGACACTCAGCAAAGCCAAAGTTTGAGCACTTTAATTTTAAAAATTATACACCTGTTCCCTATCTGAATGCAATTCATTTACAAGAAGTTACGATTTCTCACACTGAAGCAGCTGAGAACCCAGCCCCCAATCTTGATTCATTGTTTCATGTGAACTGGAAATGGTGAACAATTGGAAATTTGGGGAAGAGGGTTGTTCCAACATATTAATTCAAAATGATTGTTTCCCATAAAACTTACAGTTGTTCTCAATCCCTTCCTGTTACTACAGTTTGCAATTAAACCATTTTTTTTCAAATTTTCACCTCTGACTTTTATTTAACTTCATTTGTGTTTGCCAGTAGTAAAATTCTCAGAAGATCTTGCTGATGGCTGCCCCAGGTATAAGGAAACCAACGTTGGTACAGAATCTCTGTGTGCCAAGAATGGAAATTAAACCATTTTGTAAATTCAGTTTAAAGAATTTTAGCTTCCAGGTTGATACTGACAAAGCTACAGTTTCAGCAACATTGCTTTTAGAGCATATATTTTATATTCATGATTCTTCAGTATTAATCATAATTTTAAATGTGTTTTCAAATTTATCCCCAAATCTTTTTTAATAAGTTTTGTGGACTTAACATAAATTCTAACACATTAACAAACATTCTCATCCTTTTCAAATATCCTGGGTATTATAGTTTTAACTTAGAAGCATATTCCCATATTGCATACTATATCACTATTTCTGGGCATTTAATTCAAAAAGAAAAATAAATCAAAAGAGGACTGTTGCTGCCAGAATTTTTCAGTAGGCTTTTCTGACCCATGCCTTCCCTTAAGCTAAGTCTAAGTCCCAAAACGTTACACGTAAAACAAACATTAAAAGTAAAATTTAGAAAATAGCGTTTTGCTGAGAACCCAGAAATCTCAGGAATAACACAGAGATGATCCCCCTTCAATATTCCACGCTGAAACTCAACACATCACCTAACCAGAATGCCAATGAGTGAGGAAAAATAGTCCTGACAAAAGCCTGGTCATTCCAGAACAAACAAAGAAACAAGAAATAAGCAAACAAAACACCACCAGTTGAAATTCTACAGGTTCCCACTCGTAGATGAAAACTAGAGGCAATAAATGACTGTTAAAGTGACTCATTCCCTCCCTAATTGGTTATCCGATAACAATGTCAACCCTAAATACATACCAAGAGAGCAACACAAAATGGACTCAGTAGGATATATATATATATATATATATGTTTATAAATAGGTAGCAATAATAACTAAAGAAGAAGCCATAAATTTTAGAATCAGCCAAGGTGGTGTAAAGCTGGGAAGGGAATTGAGAAATGACATAAATACATAACATGTATATGAAATATTAAAATATAAAAATAAAAATTTCTGTCTGCTCTAGATAAACTCCAATGCAAACATTTATCCCACCTCAACCCATGAAAGAATGATAGATGGATAGTTCGAACTCTATGCTGCATTACTACAGAGGTGGTGTCAGAGACTATCAAATGCAGAGCCTGTATTTTCTTTCCTCCATCAAACACTGACATCCTCACCTCTGTCGGGGTCAGCTCAGGCTTCACGAGGTTTCAGAAATTCAGCACAAACACCAATACAGCAATTCACAAATACAGCACAAGCAAAGAGACCATTCACTCCCAGCTGGGTAGATGAAGAAAAGTCTTACTGGGGAATCGAGACTTTTATAACATCTAGCTGTACTGAGGCCACAGGCACTATCCAAGCCCAATGATGAACTGTCTGTTTGTTGTTCTCAACCCTGCCTGGCAGTAATGAGGAGCTGCCCTCCTTTGGGTGTCTAAGGAGTCTGAATGCTAAATCTGGACAGTTATACAGGACGCAAGCAAATCTTTCTAGATCTCTGTAGAAAATTTCTCTTATACCAAGAATGTCTAACAATTTAAAGAGATGATAGGTGCCAGTGCTTGGATAACAGAAGCATGAAAACTGACACACCAAGAAGGTAACTAATCGTTACTTAAATTTTGCTTCAAGAAACAGTTACTAATGAAAACATACAAACTCACATCAGGAAATATAAAGTATTGGAAAATACAGGTATATTGAAGCACTGAATGGAAATTGTATTTTAAGACAGTCTGCAGAAAGAGAGAGATTAAGGGTCGCTAAGTCCTCAAAGAGATGAAGAAAATAAACTTCTTCAGAAATTCAACTATACATTATATAGCTACAAATTCAAGCTGTTTGAAGACTAAATTTTATTTGCACAAAGTAATCCATGACAATGAAGAACAATCCTGTGAAAATCAAAGATACTGAAATAAAATTAAAGCCACCAGAGAAAAATGATGCCATACTTATGCTAGAAACCTGTTAGTAATGGTTGAATCATTTGAAATCCATGAAGTCATGGAGAAATGCACAGAGGAAAAGTAACTGTGTAGTAAGAGTTGTTTTACCTGGTGAAATGGATTGGCAAGAAAATCAGTGCTCAGTTAGACTGTATGTTCTTGTGAAACCATAGTAGCTAAAAATTTCTCTAAATAATAAGAGATAAATTCTTTTTCTTCTGTAAAAGTTAGGAAGCTAGTAAGGGACCACGAAGGGTTTTCTCAAGGGTGGTTAGAGGGAACACAGTGATATAAATGGAAGGGGAATAATGGAACAGGAAAGGTTAAAAAGAACGGGGGTGGAGGGCAGAGCAGACCACAAAGTATGGGGATGAATAAATAACATTAAAGACTCCCTGGAAAAAATTCCATTTGAATAATTACTACAGAAGAAACTTTCTAAATATAACGACATATATATATATATTATAATAAATATAAATAAAATATATTTATGTTTGGTATGATAAAGTCTCATGCCATTGCTCTTAGGTAACCCTCATTCCTTAGTATTAAGACTCTGTTGTTAAAGGAATTGCACCATACCTGAGTAAAGAACTTGGATAACTGAAGGTGGTGTTGACCTGGACTCTTCTTCTCTACATGTTAGATTTCATGGTGCTAGAAGGTGTCATCCACACTTGTGGAGAGAAAAATTAATTATGAGCCATATTCAACTGTGAATCCTGAAATCTACAATAAATTATCAGCCTAGTAAGATGTGCTCACTGGTTTAATAATGGCACAAGCATGGTTGGAGTAAGTAGCCAGTTTCTGGTCAGATTAAAGCCCACCCATTCCACAAGGTGATTAAAGTAATTCCTATTATTCTTATAGCTATAGATTAGTGTATCTCTCAACCCTTATTAGCGAACTTTCTCTTTGAAGTAGATGGCAATCAACACAGACACATATAACTGGTCAAAGTACAGCAATGAGCCTGTAGAATACTCAGACATAAATAGTATATTTATACCATCACATCTCTATCCTCCTAAGGCTCTGAAATCATTTTGGAAGAAGAGGCTTAAAGACTGTGAAAGCCAAAGACAGTATATGACTAAAAAGAAACTGTTTTCTGACCTTGAAGAATGCTAGAAGAAGTAGAATTAGTTTTCTTTAGAAGTATGGCACCTCATAGGTCAGTCATGTTCAAATAGATGTAGTGTCAAGTGGAGGCATTGTTGCCCCATTAAAGGGTAACTTTATTTTAACCTCTGTGGATATGCATATGTATATGACATATAGGTAGAAATTTTTAGAATGTTTCTACAGAAGTTGGTAGGCTTCCATATGAAATGTTTATAAGGTCTTCAGAGTTATTTGTCCCTTTAATATTCCATCCATTTTCCTGCCTTCCTGCCTCCCACCACAATTTAACCATACTTGGTCCATTAATCCCATTTAAGCTTTTATACCATCACTTTCTTATTCCCCTCATTGAATCCTTGTCTCATGGCCCTTGGTAGTTTCCTGAACTCAATGGTTATTATGAATGAAACATGCATATCTGAAGATTCAAACCTAACATTCACAGATAAGAGAAATCATACAAACCTTATCTTTCTTGACCTGGGTTATCTCACTCAGAAGTTTTTTTTTCCCATTAACCTACAAATTTTATAATTTTATTTTTCTTAACATCTGAAGAATATCCCATTGTGTAAATGTGCCACATTTTTATTATCTATTCATCAGCTGATGTAAATATAGGCTGTTTCAATTTTCTGAATATTGTCAATAAAACAGAGATGAGCATGGGAGAGCATATATATCTATAGTAAGATATGGAATTCTGTAATAAATACCTCTGCTTTTCATAAATTACCTCCCATATGATATTCTGTTGTAGGAACACAATAAAGATATAGACAAACAACTGATAATAAGAAACTGTATTGGCAGGGAGGGGAGCAGAGAAAAATGTAGAGCTCAATAAAAATTAATAAAAAAGAAACAGTAGTGGAATTATGGATTTAACAAATACCAGAAAACATAAAAAAATTCTATGAACCTGTGGTAAAAGCAAAAGACTCTGGAAGAAAAACCTAGAAAATCCTACATCACCATGAATAAAGTTTTCAGAGGAACTCTGGCTAGCTCAATAAAGTGTAACTGGTAGAGTGTACAATCTTCTTAGGGAATAATTTAAGACATTATTATAAAAATGCTGAGAAAAATTGGGATGGCCAATCTATTCTCATGATGTCTTAGACAGAAACAAGCAAAGATATCAGAAATTGAAAAAAGGTCATCCATGTTACACAGTTGCAGAGAACTTGACAAAATTACTTTCATGTCCCAGGACTGCAGAAAACATATATTAAGAATGACCTAGAATATACTGTATAAGAACTATCTAAACAAAGCATTTATATGCTTCTTGGCATCTTTTTGGCACTTACAGCAAAAGAAGAGAAGGAAAAATTAATTATAGATGGATTTTATTATTGAAGGTTATGTGAATAACTATGAAACGAAGGGAATGATCAAACAACAATTTGTTAAATTAGTATGGAAAAAGGACTATGGCTTGCACATCAAGACATTAAGAATGATATATTTTGGAGATCTTCAAGACCAAATAGGACCTTGAGGGCAAATTTTCCAGAGAAACATCCATTGAACCAAGAATTTGGTGCTCTATGTTACCCTGGAACTATGCTCTATTAACTTTAAGCAGTAAACCTTAACCATTGCAGGCAGCTTGAGTACATCCAGACACAACTGCTCTGGAAAGTAGAAGCTACCAATCTTAGTGACATTCTGGTGATATTAGTTCTGCATTTGAGTAGCATGAGAGAGCTATGCAACCAAGGTGATTTGCAGGAGAGTTCACGACATATAATGAAGCATGAGAAAGCCTTGGCAAAGACTTGTTAGCGAGTAGAATTACCACACAGCACCAGTTTGCAGAGTCCACTGATTGGTATTCTGACAAAATCTTCAAGTGAGCTGGTCTCAGTTGTTGACCTTGTACTTGGGTTCATGCAGTTTGGTTTGGAGTTGATTTCACAAAGGTGTGCCTGGAACTTAAGCCCATATGATGGAACCTGGAGTTTTCCATTCTAAACTTTTAATTTACTGTTTAAAAACCTAGTTTCAATTTCTCTACTATAGTTCTCTGTATTTTAATTTAAATTGATTTGGAGAATAAATTCCTTAATCAGATAATTTCCAAATCATGGCCATTTTGATGTTATTCTATATTCATTTCTTTTTCCAAAAAAGCCAGTAAAACTGTCTATTACTTTGTATTATCAGAAAATATCAATATGTGCCTTTGATATTCTCAGTGCTGTAGGCAATGCTGATGTACTCATTTAATAGAATAAGCTAGTTTACATTTGATAACTATATTAATTAGGGTTTTATTACTATGCAGAGACACCATTGCCATAGCAAATCTGGTAAAGAAAAACATCTAATTGGTGATGGTTTTCAGTTTAGAGGTTTAGCCCATTATCTTCATGTCAGGAAGCATGGTGGCATGCAGACAGACATAGTGCTGGAGAGGTAGCTGAGCATTCTACATCTGGTTCACAGGCAGCAGAAGTGACCTTAATACACTGACCAGGCTTGAGATTCTGAGATCTGAAAGCCTACCCCCTACTTATGAACTTCTAACAAAGTTACACTTACTCCAACAAGGTCATATCTAATAGTGCAATTCCCTATGAACCTATGGGAGTCCTTTTTATTCAAACCACCATAATCACCATTCTTGTCCAGTCTTCTTTAGGTGTTAATATGAGTTTTATCTCCTTTTCTGACTTTTTGACAACTGAGAAGGCATATTTTCTTGGAATTTTTGTTGTTACTTGTTGATTTGCTTTATTTATCATGCTTTTTTGTTTTCCTGATTAAAAGGGTGAATTTACTTTTAGAATTGTAGTTACCTCGATTTCTCTGAAAACAGGATCTGTTCTCAGTGAACAGAGAAGACCAGAAAAGCTATGCAGATGTCTTCCTGCTTGTGACTCCCAGCTGTAACCTGCCTGCATTTGTTACTCTTCCATGCTGGGAGGTGCAGTGACTGTTTTCCCTAAGTGCTGGTTAGAGTCAGAATGTAGACTACTGTGAAACTCAGAACCTCCGTGTTTATTGTTACTTTTATTTCACCTTATTTGGTGAGGTTTTCTTTCATTGGTAAATACTTCATTTTTATTCACACTTGCAGTTTTATGGGCCACCTAAAAACAATTCTTGTCAATTAGTTCCCATAGCTGCTTCATTTTGAGAATATATTTGATTGATTATTTTTCCCTTAAGAATATATTCCATTCTCATGGGTTTTTTTTCCAATGTTAAATAATTTGGATTATATTCTGGATACTAAGGATGTTAATTTGTAAGGAATTTTGAGTCCAGTGTTTTTATTTTATTCAGTCTCTCTCTCTACGTGTGTGTGTGTGTGTGTAATTAATTTGAAATGGCTTACAATGATTCTGTTTACTAAGAGGTAGCTTGAGGCTCAGGTCTAAATTTTTGTCTTCAGGCCTGTCTCCTAAGAGTCTGGTCTGAATCTGAGTGATTCAAGAATCCACCAGTGTGTGTAGACTAAATTGGTAGATTGCCTCCTGGCTCTTTCTTTCCTAAGTCCCTCTACTCTTTGATTGCTTGACTTCAGTTTGCTGGTGCTCTTGGTAGAAGAAGGTCGGCAGGATACTTCACTGATTCTCCTTTCCTCCTTTCTCAGCTCCACATGCCAGGCCAGATGCACTTAGCTTAAGGCTAAAATCTTCAAAAGTGAGAAATCTGTTTTGAATGAGAATTTTCCCCACATTCAGTGTCCTCTCATCCACTTTCCTCTCATTAACTTCATTTTTATATCAGTTTTTTTATTTTGTACTGAGTTTTCATTGTTTTCTAAGGTGAGAGGCTGTTAGAGTAGGGATCCATCATTTAAATTAGTCTCAAGCTAATCTTTTTAATTGAAGAGGCATGTGGGGAAATGTGTGCTATAAAAATGTGGCTATTCACAAGCACTATTTGGTTACTTGTGTGTATGTTCATCAGCCATTGACTACTAAAAACCACACTCACCTGACCACAGCTTCCGAAATGTATTAGTTTCCTCATCTCACCCAATAAAAACTCATTTAAAAACACTATTAAATACATTTGAAAAGAAATGAATATTTTTACTTTATGGTACTATTTTTATTCAAGGTTTCTATTAGTCCACATTACTATGTTGTGAATTTTATATACTTTTAATAATTCCTGAAACACATTTTTGATATTTAATTTTATAAATGTAGAATTATATTTTTATACCATTTTACTTCCATGCTTGTTCTGTGACTCCACATGTGTCTTTTGGTGTATTTTAACATTATTTTTATTATTATATAAAACTCTCCTTCGGTACTCATTTTACCTGTTAATTATATGATTAAACTTTTTATTAAAATTGGTTTGTATGCTTACATGTTTTTAGACTTTGTATCTCATTTTTACTACATTATAGTATCCTACAAATAAAAAATGACATTCGAAATTGGTCTTTTTACATTTCTAAATTTTAAGTTAAATGTTTTTACTTGCCCAAAACTTAGCAGTAATTTATTATGACACAAGAACTATTCACCAGAAATCTAAATTATCTTATTTCATCTAGCAGACTTCTTGGTGCTACTAAAACTTTTTATGGGAAATTCATGAACTTACGTTGTACTAGTTTTATGTCAACCTAAAACAAACTTGAATCATCAGAGATAAGGCAGCCTCAACTGAGAAAATGCCTCTATAAGATGAGGTTGTAGGCAAGCCTGTAGGACATTTTCTTAATTAGTAATTCATGGAGGGGCAGCCCATTATAGATGGTGCCATCCCTGGGATGCTGATCCTGAGTTCTACAAATAAAGCAGGATGAATAAGTCATGACAAACAATCCAGTAAGCAGCACTCCAATGTGACCACTGTATCAGCTCCTGCTTCCAGACTCCTGTTCTATTTGATTGCCAGTCCAGACTTCCTTTGAAGATGAACTGTGATTTGGAAGCATAAAGTGAATAAACCTTTTCTTCCCTAAGTTACTTTGGTAATAGTGTTTCGTCATATCACTAGTGACCCTAAGACACATGTCATCCCAACATCAGATGTTTTTAGTGAACATATGTAAAACTTAATGAATATCTGCTTAGATGATTACATGGTTTCAACCTCACTCAGAAAATTATTATATTTCCATTTGATATTCATTAATTGTGCTTACCATCTGATGTTCAAAGGTTTTTCATTGTCTCCATGTCTCTTTTTTATAATTTTGCTGTTCTTAATAGGCCATAAGTAGGGTTAAGGAGATGATGGTTCAGACAGTAAATTGTCTGCTGCACAAGCCTGAGGGCCCAAGGACAGTCAGCAGCAACCATGTAAAGAATACAGGTGTGATGGTGTATGCTTGTACTTGCAATCCCAGAGGTGGGGAGGATGAAATATGTAGATTCCTAAGATTTGGTGGCTAGCCAGCTTAGCCTACTCAATAAGCGAATGAAGCATCCTATCTCAAAACAAAGTGGATAGCTCCTGAGGAATGAAACCAAAGGTTGAATTTTGGTATCCTTATATATATATATGAACACACATGCACCCACATGAATAGACGCACACATACACACACAAGTAATAAAATAAAATCGGTCCCAGGTGAACCTTCATAATGCTATGACTATTTAGTAAAGTTCCTTGTGTTGTTACCACCTACCATAACTATACTTTTACCAGTTATGAATCATAATATAAATATCTGTGTTTTCCAAGGTTCTTTTTTTTAGTTTTTCTTTCTTTTTTATTATTGTTATTAAAAAAAATTTGCACCTCCTCCCCTCCTCCCAATTCCCTCCCC
>LOJH01027947.1:1183-29849 GCA_001685095.1 Ellobius talpinus
TTTTTTTTTTTTTTACATTTCAGGTACTGTGTCAGATGATTCACTGGTTTCATTTCTCCTCAGGAAACAGACTTGGTGAAACAGAGTCACCTTTACAGACTTACAAACGCAACAAACGCTTGGGCCTATGAAAACCTGGGCTCTTCCTCCTCTCACTAGACCACACTGCCTCTTTATCTATTCGCTGGGTGTGGGGAAGCGTGAACTTGGGGATGCTGTTGACAACACGCTTGTAGAGGTCAGAGAACAACTTGACAGAGTCGGTACTCTCCTTCTGCTATGTGAGTCCTCAGGATGGAACTCAGGTTGGCATGTGCGGGGACAAGCGCTTTGGCTGCTGAGCTGTCTTGCTGGCTCTACAGAGCCCCTTTATCACAGACACTGAGCACACCCTTACCCCCCTGTCACAATTGTATACATCGATGTTTTAGCTGCCTCCCAAACTCTAACCAAAAGAATAAATCCAGGAGCTTGGTTAACTTCAAATACAGTTGTGTCTGACCCATTTTTATTAACAAAACTGCAATCTTACTTTGGCAATAGTCATTGCAAAAGACTAAGGGCAAAATGCTTATTAATTGCAAGTAATTACAAATGTAAGATACCACAGTTTTCTCTTGTAACGTACTTCAGGACTCAACTGGCTTTGGGGAAGCAGAGTGGATTGATCAGATCTGTTTTCATTTTACAATGCAAAGACATAAACTGCCATTGGCTGCTCTTACCATCAATTATCAGTTATTCCATCTCCCGTAGCTGCTTTTAGCCCAGCTGCCTTTTTAACCCACAGGTACCACACATATCACATACATTACTTAATGCATAGACAGAAGTAATTATGTATGCCTGCTGTTTCCATCCAGCAAGTTCCATGACTCTACAAAACAAAGCAAGAAAAGCAAGAGATATGCTGCCTTCTCAGGTTCTCAGATCAATACTGGAAAATGGACCAAGATCAACAGAAATTGGGAGTGTGTCATCACCCACACATCGGCCTCAGTTCTCTATCAGTTCCCACTCTGGAACCCTGTCAGCCCATGCATAGACTTCCCGTCCTGATTCTAATCCTGTCCCCTCAAAATTAAGGGGCACTCACTCTGTGAAACTATTCATTTTCTCAAAAAGGGAAGTTCAGAGGCAAAAGTAATGCCAAGCTCTGCTACTGCTATGATTTTTACACGTAGCTTCTATATCCTAGAAAATTCAATACAATATTTATTACTCTCCGTGATTTTGCAGTTGCAGTAAGGTGCCTATCTCCATTGTATCAGCATTCTAGACCATGAATTGATGGAACCAAGAGAAGGTATAGGGGACGTAACACCCTCTCCAATCTATTGGGAATTACCACATCTACTGAAGATAGAACTAAATTAAAGGAGACGACAAACTTTATTCCCATCTTCTTTCTGTAGGTGTGACATAAAAATCGCTTGTAGTATATGGGTGGGTAGCCTCCATGTTATATATACACAGACCCTCGTGTGCTCGTTGTTAATTTCCTTTGAGGTCCATCAAAGCCTGCGCTCATGCCCCAAGCTATTCACAGAGATTTCTTCTGTCTCGTATTTACACTGAAATACCCCCATCTCTCCCTGTCCTGGACTTTTTTTTTATTGAAGTACTCAAAAAATCAAATACAATTTTCTGATGACCAAGGAGCTAAGACTACATATAATTACATGGGATTTAATTGCCCAACATAATAAATTTCTCTAGTACAAACCTTTTTTTTTCTTGAAGCGTTTCAATCTTGCTTAAAGTTTTGTTTTGTTTTATATTGCTGGCATGGGAGTACACAACTATGTCAGGTGCTTGGGAGTGTAAGGGAAGAAAATCATAAATTGAAGTAAGGCTGGACAATTCAGCAAGACGCTGTTTCTAAATGACATTTAACAAAAGGCTGATCTGTAGCTCACAGCCAGCTGCTTGGCTGGTGGGCACATAGCACTGGCATTGGGTTTCACCCCCATTATCAAACAGGGAAAAACTGTTTTACCTATAAGAATAGCAACTTGCAAGAAGAATGATGAATTTCAAGAGAATTGCTAACTAGCGATTCGTCAACGAAAGGAGAATGGATGAAATTCCACTCTGATGCTTCAGCTGATGAAGTTAATTCCCTTAATCATTTAGATGAGGATATTTTCTTTTCTTTTGAAGAACTTTAAACATTTGGCCAGACAAGTATACAATACACTATAACTCTTTCCTCCAATAAATTGTATGAGTGTATAAGGAGTTTTGTGTGTGTGTGTGCACGCACGCACATGTGTGTGTCTGAATTTCAAGTTCTTACATTTCCCAATTCTCCTTAAAAATTAGGCAAACTCCATTAACTTTCCACTTTAAATCACCAATCTAGTATCAATTACCTTTTTTAAAAAATGGAATTGCAAGGTTAATCACAAGGTTACATGTGCTCTAGTTTCAAATTTTCATCATTACAAACTATATTATAAACATACAGATTATCCTTATTGTAGCACAGAGTAATTTAAAATATGGGATTGATTTCGGCATCTGAGTAATATAATTGATAGAATGAATTCAAAGTTATATATTAAATGTCAGACTTCCCAAACTTTAAACCCTTTTAATGGCAATTTCTTTTTTAAACATTTATTTTTATTTTATATGCAGGAATGTTTTGCAGGCATTGATATACACGCACCACTTGAATACTTTGTGCCCTGGGATGCAAAAGTGGACCTGCGAGCCCCTGGAAGTGGTATTAAAGAAAGTTATGAGTTTCCATGTGGGTCCCAGGAACTGGAATCCTGGTCCTCTGCAAGAGCAAGAAGTGTGACTGACCGTGAAGCAATCTCTTCAGCCACCAAAATATTCTAAATATTATGTTGGTCTTCCTCAGCAGTTTTGTTTGTGTGTGTTGAGGTGTTGCTTGGTTCACATTTGGGTTTTCTTTGAGTCCAGATCTCGCTATGTAGACCTGGATGGCCTACAGCTTGCTATGGACATCTGCTGGCCTCTGCCAAGACGTACATTCTTTTTGTTGTAGTTGTTGTTTTATTTTTTGTTTGTTTTCATTTTCTTTATTTTTTAAAACAATCTTTTCTCAGTTTACATACCAGTCCCAATTCCCTCTCCTTCCCCTCCTCCAGGTCCTCCCCACCTTCCACCCACCCCACGACCCATCTGCTCCTCAGAAAGGGTAAGGCCTCTCTCATGGAGAGTCAACAAAGTCTGGAACATCACTTTGAGGCTGGACCAAAGGCCTCCCCACTATATTTAGGCTAAGCAAGGTATCCCTCTATAGAGGATAAACTCCAAAAAGCCAGTTCAAGCACTAGGGATAAATCCTGGTCCTACTGCTCGTGGGCCCACAGACTACCCCAACCACACAACTGTCACCCATATTCAGAAGGCCTAGTTTAGTCCTATGCAGGATCTCCCGCTGTCAGTCTGGAGTCAATGATCTCCCACTAGTTCAGTTAGCTGTTTCTGTGGGTATCCCTATCATGGTCTTGACCCCTTTGCTCATATTATCGCTCCTCCCTGTCTGCGATTAGACTACGGGAGCTCGGCCCAATGCTAGCTGTGGATCTCTGCATCTGATTTCATCAGTTGCTCAATGAAGTTTCTGTGATGACAGTTAAGATAGTCAGCCATCTGATGACAGGTTAAGGCCAGGTCAGGCCCCCTCTCCACTACTACTTAGGGCCTTAGCTGGGGTCATCCTTGTGGATTCCTGGGAATTTCCCTAGCACCAGGATTCTTGCTATCCTCATAATGGCTCTCTCAATCAAAATATCTTTCCTTGCTCTCCCTCGCTGTCCTTCCCCATCTCAACTATCCCCTTCCCTCAAGTTCTCCTCCCCACTTCCCCTTTCACCTTTTCCTCCCCTTTCCTTCTTCCTCCCTCCCCCACCACGCTCCCAATTTTCTCAAGAGTTATTGTCTATTTCCCCTTCCCAGAAACGATCCATGTATGTCTCTCTTAGGGTTCTCTTTATTAACTAGCTTCTCTGGGGTCATAGACTATAGGCTGATTATCATTTGCTTTATATATAAGCAAATACTTTACTTATAAGTAAACACATACCATGTTTGTCTTTCTGGGTCTGGGTTACCTCACTCAGGATGTTTTTATTTTCTAGTTCCATTTATTTGCCTGCAAATATCAAGCTGTGATTGTTTTTTACCACTGAGTAGTACTCTATTTTGTAAATGTATCCCATTTTCTTTATCCATTCTTCGGTTGAAGGGCATCTACGTTGTTTCTAGGTTTTGGCTATTACAAATAATGCTGCTATGAATATAGTTGAGTAAATGTTCTTGTGGTATGAGGATGTACACTCTTTTTTTAAACAGTAAAACACTGAAAAAAACATGAACACATATTAAAGTATTAAAAAGACTGATAAATTATATAAAACAGAATTCAATGGGTTATTTTGTATGGCTAAAATATAATAAAAATTAGGTTCAGGATAAATAAATCCATTAATCTAGAAAATGTAAAATATACTTTCTAAATAATTACTGGGTTAGAAAAACCAAAACTGTAATTGAACAGTTCTTTAATACCAATATTGTATATCAATATAAAATCAACAACAAGCCTTTAATGGCATTCCTTCATTGCTGTTAGTCTCCGTTCATACTAGTGCAGTCCTGACTGATCATTTTCTTCTCTGTCTCCTGTTCACATCATTCTTGATGAGCTTTATATAGATAAGCTGCCTAATATCTTGGGATTCCTTGACTTCCTCAGTTTCAAGGCTGTCTTTCTCATAGTTAAAGAAAGAATATTGTTTTCAACTTGTTTTGTTTCATTTTGTTTTTTGATTTTTGAGACAAGGTTTCTCTGTAGCTTTGGAGCCTGTCCTGTAACTAGCTCTTGTAGACCAGGCTGGCCTCGAACTCATATAGAGATCAGCCTGCCTCTGCCTCCCATGCGCTGGGATTAAAGGTGTGTGCCAACACTGCCCTACTTGTTTTCAATTTGTGGTGAAAATTAATTTCTCAGTATCCTCATGGTATTCTATCATCCATTCCACAGTAATTTGCCTACTAAGATGAAATTTAAATGTATCCTGTAAGTTTTGCTATCTCTATCATGGATCTAACTATTCTATCTTTCATTAACTGGTTAAGGTACAGGGATTTGTTAACAATAAAATATAAAGATAGTAAATACTAAAATGTAACTGACTCTGATATGATTTTTAAGCAAATATCTTTAAAATCTACATGAAAGGATCTGATTTTTAGTGTCACAATGAAATTGTGACAACCCAAACTCTCCTAAATGTACCATGTCTAGCATTTGGTTTGTATATTATTACATATTATTATTATTACATATATACAGTTATATTATTACATAGTGATTAGCAAACTCAGCAGCTAATGCTAACAATATTTGCACTAACAGTCACTGGCTAGAAACGTCAGTTTAAAAGGGAATAGTCATGAGACACTAGGAAAGATATACCAGTACATGTAGTGCTAGATAAGGGAGTCTCTAGCTGGTGAGAGAAAACTAATAAACCCAAAAGGACAAGAGAAACAATAATGTATGGTGTGTCATTGACTTTGATTTATGAAGTTGCACGGATTACCTACTATGAACTATCCAATAGGGGTTTCCTTTTTGTATAAAAATGCTAGTCACATAAAGGCAATACAAGATGGTAGAGCAGATCCGTGGTAGTAGCACTATCTCACCCCTCCCTTTCCACACTGCCATCCATAGCATTTAGTTTCCATTATTTTGTTTACTTTATGAACAAGCAATGACTATTTCCCCTGGAACTTCTGGTCCAAGTTTCAGCAGTGGAGGGGGGAGACACCCAAGAGAAAATGCAGTGCTATGCCAATATCAGGAAACCAATTTCTTTCTTTTTTTTAGGACATTTATTTTATAATTTTTATAAGCATAGGTGTTTTTGCCTTCCTGTAGGTCTTTGCATACCATGAGTGCCTAATGTCCATGGAGGCTGAAAGAGGGTGTCATCTCAGGACTGGAGATACAGGTGGTTATTAGCTGTCACGGAGTGCTGGGTCCTCTGGAAGGGCAGCCAGTGCTCTTAACCTCTAAGCCATCTCTCTGGTCCCCAGGAACTCAATTTCCAGAAATTCACTTGTCTCATTGTCTGACATATTAACCACCTTTACTCCAACAAGGTTTCCCAGAATAAAATCTAGACTCTGTAAGAAGAAAGAGAGAGTAATGTTAGGTAGATGATCATTTGTGTCCAAAATATTGAGATATGAAGGAAGCAAGAAAATTTCATAACAAGTGCTATTGCCAAAGTTTT
Organism: Ellobius talpinus; assembly: GCA_001685095.1. NCBI lineage: Eukaryota > Metazoa > Chordata > Mammalia > Rodentia > Cricetidae > Ellobius > Ellobius talpinus. The sequence continues at coordinate 7,468 of LOJH01027947.1, forward strand.
TATGCCAGAAAGGAAAAAGAAGCTAGACTTAAAATTACAGCATGGATCAAATACCCATGAGGAAACAGCTTGAACATAGTAGCTTGAAGATAAGTAGAAGACAGGTTTGTCTGACACATTCAGAAAGAAGTTAAAGTGGAGACTATGACTGAGCTGGTGGAGTAAATCAAAGCTGGAAGGAACACTGACATGAAGGATTTGGACATGATCCGGGGCACATTATGGAGTCAGTGGATGGTATGAAGTGAGAGGATGGATGTATAGAGCTAGTTGTTTAAGAGAGACTGCCCTGGCTGTGGACTGTGGCCTACATTTAGAAGGAAGGAGACTGGATCTATTTGCATATGAAGTCACCGAATAGTGTTCCATGCTTGCACTGTAACAATTACAGTTCTTGCCTCAACTGATGGTCTGAGAAGCATACAACCGTTTACAGATTAATGGTTCAAAACCTGTCAGTCATTCCTGGTGTGGCTCTGGTCCTTCTCCACAGTGTGCTATCTATTCTTAAACTATCACCAAGCCATCAGAGCAATATTATTGCTTTGTTTTTCAGCTTATGGAGTGTTCTCTACCTTGGATTGTGGCAATTATATTTATTTTGAGAAATATAAATGATGATTTTCTAAAAGCAGGCCATATTTGGCCGACATGTTTAAAGTTACCTATTGACAGTACCCATGTGTGGATGAATGTGTGAAGACTAATAGCTTCACTGGTGTCCATTTCAAAAGCTGTGCATCCAGAATCTGGCTTAATGGCCTGTCTGACTCATTGTCTGCACCTTGCCTAACCCTCCACTCCTTATCCCTGGGGCAACTCAGGTTTCTGCTGCAGGCTAGGGTTTATCCTCACGTCCAGTTTCTGGACTGAATCCTCCTTCCATTACAGGAGACATATCAAAGCCATAATCTAGTAGCTCAATGACTCAGCAACCCAGACAGGAAGCCAGCCTTGTATCTGAACATGGTTATTCTTCAAATCCTTTTCTGGATATTAGATTCTCATGGAACTTTTCTTCATTGATTGACCTGTTGTGACACTTATTCCAATGTCCTGCTTTTCTAGTCCTGAGGTTCTACCTAGATGCCGTCTCTCCTCCTGATGACGAATGTCCTATGTCCAAGTCTCCAGTCTATCCCTGCTCTTTCAAGCCTTCCTGATGCTTTCTACCTCCCTGCTGGCATTTTCGGCTATTTCTCTTTAGTAAATTCCTAGGGTCTCACTTGATTTATTTCCTACTTCATACTGTTCAGATTTGTATGATCTCTCAAGTCTTTTAGACAGCTGACTACAACTCTAATTCAGACTTACCCTTTGTTTTTGAAAATGCTGATGTCTCAGGGCCTGCTTATCAACGTTTTAGCTGTGGAAGGATTTTTTGTTACACTATAGATACATTTTCATTCTTCATTTTTATTTTTATTTCCCACTTTCTTACTAGTATAAGTAGCTATCTAGGCCTATCGTGTTTCCTGGATACAGAGAATATTTCTGAAAATGTGAAATTTCTTGAAGATAGCATTCTTGCTTGGTTAAAAATAAAGAAAAAATGATTTTATATTCAGTTTCTTTAGAAACTAAAAGAGAGAGACTTAATCTCCAGGAGGCAAGAGATGGGAACCAAGACCATGTAAGGGACTAGACAAGACAACAGAGGAGGTAGCTATCTGGGTATCAAGAGACTTAAGCTCAGGAGCTACTGGTATCTGAGCTTCTCTCACCCCAAGAAAAGAGTAGATGGAACCATTTACAGAAATTGATAGGATCAGACCAGCAGGGACAATGGTGCCGTGAAGCAGGCAGGCCAAAGGTGGGAGGGGAACAATAAAAAGATAGTTTAAAAAACAAACAAAGGACATACCATCCCTTCAGATCACAATAATTGTGTTTCAAGAGGGTTTTATTTTAATTTTTAAAAATAACTGCAGGTATGGCCTTGGGAAACGGCTCAGTGGCCAAAAGCACTTGCTGTGTAAGCCCAAGAACCTGGGTTGAAATCCTCAGAACCCACATGCAAAGCCTGTGAGGACTAAAACAGATTAATTCTTATGAGAAGAACCAGTAACATTCCTCTGGATAACTACAAAGATTAGTAAATTCTCTGGGTGTAGGATCTTTAAAATCATCTTAGGCCCCAGGACAGAGGGACTACAAGTTGAAGGGTAGCCCAGGTTATAGAATGAGTTGCAGGCAATGCTGGACTATCTAATGACAATCTTGCTTCAAAATTCAATAAACAAAACAATAAAACACAAAGGCAGGTGAGTTTTCTATAAGCAGAATAATATTAAGCAGGAAAGAAAGAAAATACTGAAACAACAACATCCCTCGGGTTGTCAACATCCACTAGACAGCCATCTCTTGGATGTCCTGGCAGGTGATGCAAATGAAACAGGGTGGAGGAGCACTGCTCTCCCCATGGGTAAGCAGCACAGAAGGGGATGAAGGGAGCCATCCATGCAGTGATGGGAGAGGCCGATGCCTCACAGCGGAGCCATGCAACCTTGTTGGTCAGAGTTACAAGGACATAAACACAGAGAACCTTACAGCTCATTATTGACCTGTAACAGAACCAGTCTACCTAGCAGAAGATTAGCAACTGGTAAAATATGAGATTTTATGAGCTGGACTTAATTTAAAAAAATGAGCCAAAGTGGGACCAAACTTAAAACTGAAAGAGACCATAATTGGACATACCGTCAATAGACCAAACAAACAAACAAAAAAATGACAGGACAAATTTTATCCATTGTTCTCACAGGGGAAAGATATGTCAACAGAAATAAGAAAATAAGAATGAAAACTGAAATATTATGAGTGGTTTCAATGTCTTCTCTAGACTATTGGGTCAGGGAAAAAATTGATTTGATACAGTTCACTACAGGAAAAAAAGTATTTTCTTGGGGGGGGAAGCATCGCTTTGGAACAATCCTGATGGAATTCTCCATGTTGGCACTATCAAGTAAGAATGAAAACACTGTTGTAGAAGCAAGCGATGGTATGTGACTTTGCCTCAAACCTCAGAGAGGGCACTCAAGACAGAGCAAAGAAACAACTCCACCCAATCTAGCTTGGTGAGCCTATGAGTGTCCTGGGGCTACTTACAGGGGCTAGGAGGAAAGGACTCACAGGCGCACAGGTGACTCAAAGGCACTTACATCGCCGGAGAACTTGCCCAAGCCTGGACGATGATCCCTATAAGCTGCATTTCTGGAGCTCCCTATGCAAACTTTTGGCAGTAGCACTGAAGAATCCCACCTTCCCCAGCAATTATCTACCTGATACATAACCTCCAGAGGTGCTCTTATGAAGCCCTAAGTTTCTGAGCTTCCTCTGTAATCTGTGTTTACGGGGCTTCCTGGGCCTGATAATTTTGTTTCAGCTTCCCAAGTCTTACCAGCCTCTCTCAACTCAGAAAAAAACCTAGCTAAACAACAGGCATGGACTGTGGTGATATTTCATTTGTTTTAATAAATAAAGCTTGCCTGAAGATCAGAGATTAAAACAGCCTCACTCATCAGCCTTACAGGCCAGGCAGTGGTGACACACACCTTTAATTCCAGTAGCCACACTGTTTGCCATAGAAACCAAGCGGTAGTGATACTCACCCTTAATCCCAGCACTAGAGAGGATTATAAAACGGGAGGAGACATCACTCAGGCACAGTCTCATTCTGAGATTCCTGGAGGCAGGATCGCCATTTCAGACTGAGGTAGAGGTAAAAGCCAGTGGTTGACTGTTTCGCTTTTCTGACCTTCAGGTTGAACCCTAATTCCTGTCTCTGGATTTTTATTAATCGTGCTACAGTGAACTATCTTGTTTTCATTTGTTTGCTTTTGTTTTTCTTGCTACAGACTGAGCAGTGCTTAGCCTGGAACAGATAACCTAGCAGGGCTCTGGTGGACTTTCCCATTTCATTTTACTTGATCTACTCAGCAGCTACTGAATACTCCCTGAGAAACAACACTGTATTGGGAGTTGTATCTAGAGCTATCAATACTATCATGAAATAGCTCTTGACCTCTGAGATCTTACTCCATTTCAGGACTCAGTGGGAAACCTTCCAATCAAGCTTTGCTGTCCCAAGCAGGGCACTAGGATGCTTAGGGCCACTTCCTGCTCCTCTGTGGCTCAGCCTGTTCCGGTTGAAGCATCTTGGCCAGCTCCAGCACTAGAGCTCGGAGTATAGAGAAGAGTTTCAGAAAAGTTGCTGTTAGTCTTCACCCTGGCCCTCCTTTTTTATTTAATCTGAAAGTATTTCACCATCTTTCCCACTTGAGAAGCATTAAAAAAAGTTGTTCTGATCCCTAAACAGGAACATCTTAGCAAATTATTTCATTTTTAGTAGCTAAGTTGCTATTCAGGAGTTTGGTCCGGCCCCACTACAAACATGCATGTTTTCTGACACATACAGAAATCCTGATGGGAGAATTGCATTTTATCATGTTAAGGCAACTGTATGGACCAGAGAAATGGCTCNGGGCTGCCTGTGTCTGCCACCCTTGTTGGGCAAAGGATAACAGAGATAGGAGAGTCCTTGGGGCTTGCTGGCATGAGTTCCATATTTAATAAGATGCTAAATCAAGAAATACGTTGGGGAGCTAATAAGATGGTTCAGTGGATGAAGATACTGCAGCCAGGGGAGATGGCTTGAGTCAGACCTTCAGAACCCACACAGTAGAAGGACAGAACCCACTTCCTCAGGTTGTCATCTGACATCTACACATGCACCATGGCATGTTGGTGGACACACACACAATACTAGAAACAAAACAACCCACCCAAAATGTTTTAAAAGTATTGAAGTGCAGAACAATCAAGGAAGACACATGACACCAAGCTCAGGCCTCCATACACACGCATGTGTATAAGCACACATACACAAAACACAGAGGCATACATACACACAAACTCAGGCAAGCATTTGTATTGTTTTAAGGACCAAAATAAAAATAATATTTATCTCATCTTCCCACATATTTGTGAAAGATACCCTTTCTTTCTTGGCTATTAAAATATAGTTTTTGAACCTAAACTACAATGAGGTGCTTTTCCTCAGCCTTTGGGACAGCTGTGAAAGAAATGCATCCCACAGCATTACTGACAAGCACTGAACTACACATCTGTCGGAAAAGAGAAAATGCTCCTGGGTGTGAGCCCCTTTTGTAACACCCATGTAAAAAACGGTTTTAAGTTCCACTGAGGGGTCTCTGTTTCTACACAAATTAGGAGATAGATCTCCTTTCTCTCCCACACCTTAGGGTCCGTTCCCACTGTCACCCACTGTTCCCACAAATCCCAGTCCATCCAGTCAACACAAGCCACCATGCTACTGTGTCAAGAAGGGTGTTTGTCGCTAAAGGAAAGGACACACTCTCTCCTGTCCCCCTTGCTAACTGCCTCTTGCTGTTGTGAATATGAAATGATTGACAGTATAGTGAGACGCAGCTGGAGTTCAGGGGAGGACAAGAGAGCCAACCTGCACGGCATTCAGGAGCTGCCCCACCATGTGCATCAATACAGTTTTTAAAGGACCTCAAGAAGAGCGCAGCAATGTCACCAACCGCCCCTTCTCTATTCTCCTTAGTAAGCTGCCACATCATAGCTCTTTGAGAGGCCAGAGCAGGCCTCTTATTAATCTCATTACCAAGACTCAATCCCTTCAGAGAAAGACTCAAATCCCACCCCAGCTCTGACACAATAGAATTCTCAGAAGCAAAAACTTCTCCAGCAAAGAGCAATAAATCAGAACCCAGCAGTTCCTCCCTGAGTCTTCTCCAGTAAATGTCATCTTTTCCAGGCAAATGGGAGCAGGCAGAGAAAAGGAAGGGAGCTCAGGTTTCCCTGTGGTGTGATTACTACCTTGGGGGAGGGAGAGGAGGGAAGATGGAGAGAAAACCCGACCCTACCTTGGAGTTTTTCATAAAGCTAGTATTTTGGCAGTTTTTCTACAAGGGCTTTCTGAATGCCAAGTCCACTGCAGAACCCAGCCAGAAACGGAGACCTCCAGTGCCTCGTGATAAGCCACTGTTACACCCACTCCCTCTTCTTTCAATAGTGTCAGGTGAACAGAGTCTTGCTCTGCAACCTTAGACCTGGGAGAACAGCGGCTGCAGCAGATCAGCCAAACACTGGGCACCACTGTGCTGCACCTGCCTGCCAGGCGGGGGGGTGGGGAGGCCCAGCCTTCTTCGCTGTCAGAAAGATCCTGCCACTCTGCCCCCTCTCTCAACCTTTATTTTTCTGCCGTGTAGTTTCTTCAGGGTTATCAGCCAGTGGGCCAATGTCATCCATCTCAGGCCACACCTCCGCCTAGGCAATTTCACCCTTGGGGTTTCTCAGAAATAGAGAACTTGACTTCTTCTGGCAAAGCAGTGGGGGCACTGGCCTTGGAAGTCCAACACAAACACTTCTCCTTGGTTGTATGCTTGTGGATAACATAGTTAACCTCCATGAGCTGTTGTCTCCTCGTTTGTAAAATGAAGGTAGTTATATCTGCTTCACTGTGCCTTGTTAGGGAAGAATAAGATCATACCACAAATATGTTTAGTCGGTTCTCATGCGCACAGAGCACAGGGTTTGTCTGCACAGGGGTGTGTAAAATCATGGCTCTTATTCTATCTGGAGGGTACCTTTTCCTGACATCCAGCTCTTTAGGTAATGGTCCTTTGTTCATTTTAGCTGTGTGCTGAGTTAAACCTCTCTATCTCTAGGGTGAAAAAAGAGTTTCTATCATCCCCAAATTCAGCTCTTGTATCAAGATTCAAAAGAAATTGAGCATTATGTGAATAGGTTTCTGTACACCACTGTAACAAAATGGGAATCAGCTTTAAATGAGAAAAGGTTCACTTTGCTCACAGTTGCAGAATTCACAGTTTATGCTTGGTTGGTCATAGCCTCTAGGGGTAGAGTGAGAGTGTGTGGCAGGGTATCCTCACCCTATGGCCACCAGGAAGAAAAAAAAAGGAGACGGACCAGGGCTCCAACATCTCCTTCAAGTCCAACAGAACTTCTTAGACATTTTAATAGCTACCTGGTTCCAGGAATTTAAATTAATAGCAAGAAGTCATTAGATGAAAACAGAGACAGGGATCCAAATAAACAAGTATAATTATATTTGAGGCCATTTCAATACATTATCAGATGATATTACTTAAAATCAAACACACACACCCTGTATTGGAAACCCACAGACTTGGATGGTCACCCAGGCATTTATTTAATCATCCTCTAAAAACTGATACCTCAACCGAGTTGAATGCTTCATCTATTTCTTTTTAAAGGTAACCAAATTTCCTACCAAAGATATCTACTATCTGTGAAGGGATTAGGACCCGGGGCTTATAAAGTTACTTTCTGAATCCTGGTGCCTTCTTGACAGGTTCATTACAAGGATAAATCACAGTTACCTTCCTCTGACCTATGGAGATCCTGGTTCACAGGCACCAGGAAAGGCAGGGCTTGAGCTGACAGAAGTGTCAGTGAGCACTTCTGCCTGCAGCATCATCTCCTGCCTGCAGCATCATCTCCTGCCTGCAGCATCATCTCCTGGCTGCAGTATCATCTCCTGCCTGCAGCATTTCCTGTCTACAGCATCTCCTGCCTGCAGCATCTCTTACCTGCAGCATCATCTCCTGCCAGCAGCATCATCTCCTGTCCACAACATCTCCTGCCTGCAGCATCATCTCCTGCCTGCAGCATCGTCTCCTGCCTGCACTGCAGCATCATCTCCTGCCTGCAGCATCTCCTGTCTGCAGCATCATCTCCTGCCAGCAGCAGCATCTCCTGCCTGCAGCATCTCCTGCCTGCAGCATCTCCTGCCTGCAGCATCTCCTGGCATCTATCACCTTTGCACGCTTGCTCCCCAGAGTCTTCTCACAAGTACCAAGTCAGAATTCTTTTCTAGGGAAACTAGTCCATCTTGAGGGGGAGATGAGACCAGTAGAAACTTTTTCCTCTTTTTATTATTCTTCAGACCAATTCCAGAGAGGCGGTTTGGGGGGGAAACTTGGTTGAGTTTATAATCCTCTTATATCAATAAACAGCCACCCAAACTGTCAGTAGCTGACTTTGCACAGCAGTTTCTAAAGCAGAAACCAAAATAAACTGCCAATAGGAACCTCCCAATGCAAGATTCAGCTGCATTCTTCCCAGTTGTGTAAGCCAGCCCCCCTTTCACCTTCCCTCCCAGAGATCATTCCACAGGGAAGGATCAGTTCCTCTACCCTGCCCCTAGCAAGTGCCCTTTGAATGCATCTGTAGTTTATAAGATTCCTCAGTCAGATTGGATGTGGCAGGAAAGGACTTGGGAGGGATCAGAACAGGAGACAAGGATGAGAGTCTGTGAATTCTCTCTCAGCCTGACTCTTTTCCCAGAGGGTGGCTTGTGGAGAGTCATGAGTCCAGGGAATATCAGAGCAAGTACTTGGACACACTTAAAATTCAGCTGAAACTCAAAACCATTAGCAGCTGACCAGAAACGCCAACAGGATGCTGCCAGGAGCTGGGAGAGGGAAAGAAACAGGATTGGGTCTTTGGGGTCTTACTGAGCAGCCCTTCTGACTTTGGTGCTGATGATAAGAAAGACAGCAGAACAACAGCAACCTCTTGCCCAGCACCTGTTTTGCCCAAAGGAAGAGAGAGACCTCTCGCCATCTGCTAACTCAGGCAGACACAATTTCATATGCACAGCGACTCTTACTTCGTCTATCAGGTGAGGGCCCCGAGAAGCGAGATTCATAGCCCGAACTTGATCATTTCGTCAGCTAGTGGCAAGGAAAAGGAGCTGGGGCTATAACTCAGGCCAGTCTGGATGCCATGCTGCCATCCCTGCTCTGTGTAGTCCACGAGTTTAGATGTGGCCTCTACACAGAGAACCCAAGGCCCACTCTGTTCTGATGGCCACCATCTGCCTTTAAGCTCATGTACAGGAGGAAAGGCATGTAAACTGAAACCATGTGTGCTTTCTGAATCTCCCAGGGGAGCTCAGATTTGCTCTATTCCTAAAGCTGAGACAAGTTGTAGAAAACAAACAAACAAACAAAAATAGAGAGGGCCATTTGGCAAAGCCGGCTACACAATACATCTACCCCAAGACTCCTAGGCCCACAGAAGGCTTACTGAATTCAGCCTTGATTGCTTTGTTTTCCTGTCTCAAGAGCCATAATTTTCATGCCAATAATTCTGGTTTCTGACACTTTATCCAACTTAAGCTTCCGCACACCTTTTCTCTGAACCATGGCACCCTGCAGCTGCCACCATGCAGAAGGGAGCAGAGCGGGAAGGCTTGGTAAGGGGAGACACCAGAAGGCCACAGAGCCAGCGCTCCCTTGGCACTGCTTCTTCAATTTGGTAATGGACGCAAAAGGGCTCCCAAAACACAAATAATCTAATTTTTCTTTTTTGCAGAATTGCTAGATAAGTGTTTTAACGAGAACAGGGAGCTGATGAAGAGAGACTTCAAAGAAAGAGGGGAAGAAGACTTCGGAGGTGCCCACCCTCTAGCACGAGGGCGTTTATGTTGTACATTTCAGTCTTTCCCAGGGCACAGTTATCACCACATCGTCAAAGCTCCACCCAGTTCCCTATCTCTGTTGGTAGCAAAAAATCCCCTTTCTTCAACACTAATTAGCAAAATGTTGATGGTGGGGGCTGGAGGGATACTTTAGTAGTTAAAAGCATAAATGGTTTTTGTGGAGAACTTGTTTCCCAGCACTCATGTTAAGTGGTTCAAACCCACCTATAGCTCAAGCTCCAGAGAGATCCAACTCTGGCCTCTCCTGGCGTGCGCACACACACACACACACACTTAAACATAAAATAATTCTTTAATAAGACTGATGGTGGCGGCCCTCCCGCATATTTGAGACTCTATGCTTTCAATGACGATGGCTGACAGTAACTTTTACTTTTGACATGCGTACCTACAGCAACAGCACAACTAACAGGTGATGTGTGCTTATGTTGATATGTGCTTGAGCGCAACCGTCCTTGCCACAAAACTATATGTCTTGTGATGGATGTGACTGAAAGACAGCTATGACTGTCTAATTTTACAGTTGGAAAGAAAAAAAACAAGGAATTTAAGCTACCTGCCCAAAGTTACAACCTAAAAAATGGATAGAGACTCCTGACGATACTAAGGTTCGCAGAGGCTACTACTCAAGGACACACAGTGAGACGAGAGGGGAAAGAGTTAAAAAAAAACCAACAGTGTGGGACGTCGTCGCACCATGGAAGCTCAGCATCTATGCTGAAACCCAACCCTACCTCACCCCACCCCTCCACACATGCCCTAGAAAAGTACAAGTTTCTAAGAATTTACAACACAGAGGCTAAGGAAGCTTTCCTTATCTTGGTGTAAGCAGAAAAGCACTTGGTGGTGATGCGGGTCCCGTGCAAAAGGCCGCTCCAGGCCCCTTTGACCCTGCCTCCCTGACTGAGAGCAGAAAGGTCAATATTTTGGCTCACCTGAAATCAATCCTGTTCGGAAAGTTCTGCCTGAGAAGAACGTCCCAGGCATGTAAATAAGAAGTAAAGTGAGACCCTGCACCCCGAAGCGCCTCTCTGCCCCCTTCCCACGGCTACTGTGTTCATTCACTTGCTTTGAGTGTCCGTGTTCTCTAGAGTCAGGAGAAACGTGTCACACAGAGTCAGATCCAGGACTAAACACCAACGGCTACGGCCCACCACCTGGAAGATTCCAGCTTCAAATTTCTTCTTCCACATAAACAGAACAAGAGTCATTAAAATAGAAGCACAAAGAGGCCCACGGCACACTGCTGATAACGTGCCTAAATCTTTGCCTAAATGACAGCAGAATCTACTCTTCCTTCCCAGATGAACACCAATCCCTGTCCTGCTGCCCCCACCCTCCATGCGCAGCACTGGGTGCTGGTCCGCTGGGCTTCTCCCTGGCAAAATGCTGTGACCCTGCCGCTTGGGGTTGTTTCCGTTTTTGTCAGATCACATATCAAGGTCAGGTGTACCCTGTCAGGAGGGCACACTGTGTGTGTGACTGGCAGTCCGCCTTTCCCCGTTTTTTATGTTTCATTAGTTCTGCCCAGAGACCACACCAGGAATAGTTCTGCTTTGTTCCTGTTCTATATAAAGGTGAGCAGTCCTAGGGCACTTGGGCCGAGGCGCATTCTCTGGGGCATCGAGGGGCGCATTCCCAAAGCACCCTTTGTAAAGGTGATAAGAGCACCTGCAAGCCTCTGCCTTCCCTGGCTCCCTTTTCTCCTCAGTGCCTGGGCAGTGATAGATGTTCCCGATGCCAGATGCGATGCATATGTGTTGTCAAGCCTGGATTAGTTTGTTATGGCTTCTTTAAGTAGGTTAAGCTTTATTAAGCAGGAGAGATTAAGATTACAACTGGACAGTGAATGAAAGAAATTATGGCCTTAATGAGGGTAATGTAGATACCCTCAAACAGAAAGATAAGTTTTTCTTTTATTGGTATGAAGAAAAGAAAAATATGGCAATTAGAGATGCATAGGCTCACATCTTAACCCACTAATACTAGAAACGAGCAAACACTAGACACTAATATACCTTTACCCTCACTTTGGGAACTCTCTTATTTTTAAGAGTTTCATCCATTGCTCTTTGGTTCTTTAAATTCTCAATGGTTACTAATTTCAAGATAGTAAAAAGGTCCTTTCCTTCAAAGCCAAGTTGGCATGTTTGCACACCTACATTCTGATCACAGGTAGGTAGCCGTGAATAAGGGCTTAGGAAGAAGTCAAAGGCATAGAAACAGCATGGGTCACTGGAGTCGTGAGCAACCTTTTTCTTTTTATTGATTTTTATTGAGCTCTACATTTTTCTCTGCTCTCCTCCCTGCCTCTCCCCTCCCTTCTATCCTCTCCCAAGGTCCCCATGATCCCAATTTACTCAGGAGATCTTGTCTTTTTCTACTACCCATGTAGATTAGATCTATTTATGTCTCTCTTGTTCATCCTCACAGCCCCTGTTCTTCCCACCTGTCTTCTCCCTTCTTTGTAGGAGCGCTTAGCCGCTCTCACTGCCATGCTGGTGAAGAAGTCAAGAGACTCCTGACCAGGCTCACTTCTGATTGTTGCTCCTGTTCCTCCCTCCTTCACACAGCTGCCAGATTGACAGCTCTAAAACCCCAAGCCATTCATGTCATTCCTCTGCTTAAATTCCTTTTCAAGCCACAGAAGCTCCACCTTAAGGAGTATCTTCTGTAATAACAGCCACATGTTCTTGTCAGGATTATTCAGACCAGCAGTGCTTATTGACTGGCAAGACACCGAATGCCTATCATTAGTGGGTCTGGTTAAATAAACCGTGGTTCAACCACATAATTGGAAAACATGGGACAGTGGGAGAGAATGGGAGCGATCGAAATGAGCTCAATACACTGATATGAAACAACCTCGGAGAGAAAGCAGGATTTATACGGTGTGTGGACAACACAGGATGAAGAAGAGACTTACTTGTGCTACTTGTACAAAGACTGTCTGTGCTTTCACATAGGAAGTTAAGGTTGTGATTACTTCCAGGATAGAAGATGTAGTCCAGCTGAAGATCTGGGATGGCTTCCTGTCACATGTTCTTTACATGTTCTCTTCCTATCACAAGTCCTTTACATGTTCTTCCTATCACAAGTTCTTTATACGTTCGTCTTATCACATGTCCTTTATATGTTCTTCCTAGCACATGTTCTATATTTTTAAAATCATATGCTAAAACTAATTTTGTAATAAGAAACACTGATAAAAACAAACAAAAAATCCTTCATGTAATGAAAGCAATCTTCACCATCTAATGAAAGCATTTGTCTCCTTGTCCCAACTTCCTTTTGACGCTCTCTCCTTTGACTAGGTGCCACTGGCTGACATATGGCAACAGGAGTGATACACACACGCGCGTGCGTGCACATGCACATACAACTATATGCAAAAGATTGCAGCAGCGGCAAATATTGCATAGGTCTCTGAGACTTACATGGGATAAAACACGTAAGTTCTTGTGATGCCGCCTAATAAGAAACTCTCAACAAATTGGTAGTTGCTATTGTTATTTTATCAGAAGGTATTTTCTGTCTATAAAAAAAGGAAGAAAGAGAGGAAAAGAAAAAGGAAAAGAAGAAAAAGGCCCATTCTCTAATCTCTGCAGTCCACTTACACTATAAGGCTGAACTCACATATCAGCCTCCAAGCTTTCAACATTTTGTTTATGCCTTTGTGTGGTGCTTTTCATATTCTATTATAATGAACAATATTCCAGTCTGCTTCTACCCGTCGCCTACAGGGTGTCTGGAGAAAGGACCGACATACACATCTTTTTTCTGGGGTCTCATCCAGTTTTGCCTGAATAGAGAATTGAGTGTAGTAAAAACAAGATTTAGCATGCTTGGAGCAGCAGCGGCCAGAGCCCTCTTGCAATGAATCTGCTAATGGTCTCCCCACTGTGTGACATGAGAGGAGCCTTCTGGGAAATGGGGATTAGCATTCTTGCCAAGGCTGCCCCCAAGGTGATCTAAGCGCTTCACACCATTTTGGTTGTCAAGCCTCACAGTTCGCAGCTCATCCTTCTTGGCAGAATGCTGGGCCAGCTTTTAGTACTTAGCAGTATAGATTGTGAGCTAATGTTTGGCTGGTGTCTAATTTAAAAGATTGACTGTGCATTAAAAGCCCTAGAAGACTTTTTAAAAAGAGCCTCAACTAAACCATTACAAGAGAAAGATATTGGATTATTATTGTTTTGGATTTGAGTCTCTTTATCAACACAACTGTGTATTCAGTTGTCCTTGGTGTTCATGGGAGAAATAACATATTATTCAAGGATAGAAAACAACACTGGAGTTGAATTATAGGAAAGGAAAAGGTTATTTAGGCTGATTTCTCCACAGATAATGTATCATCAGACCCATCTGGAGGCACTTAGTCAAGACTAAAGTTCTTAAGCACCTACCCAAGGCCTCCTAACTTAAAATCTCAGGCAACAAGCAGCCAGTCTACTTTTTCACAGAGTACCACATAATTCCTAAGCAAACTACACCTTTGAGTCACTTATTTAAATTAACAATCACATATTTCAGCTTTGATCAAAAATAACAGCAAATTCAAAGCTTTCATAAAATGACAAGTTGCTCAAATGATCAGATACCTACAACATGCTGTCAATCATGCGCCTTTCAGTGGGGTTTTTACCCTATAGCTGTGCTAGGTATCTTGTCCAATGTTACGCTTGCAAAGAAATCAAGGACAGAGCCTGCTTTGGACAACAACAGAGAGCTGAAATGTGGTTAATTAGTGACTGATTCTCTTTCTTAGGTTCCATCCTGCGTTTGGCATTTCTAATTAAAGCAGCTCTTTCCTTGGCTCCAGGCTTGATTGGGAAAACTGGGGTCCTAGCTTTTCTCAGGGCTCAAATACCACACAACCAAACAACGAAAACCAAATCAAAATCACATTGTACCCTTTGTACACACTTGGCTCTGCACCTTCAAAGGCCTCCTTCCAGTGGAGAAGAGCTATCTGACTTTCCAGTCATTCTTCCCACCTAGCACCTGACTCAGAGGTGAAACACCTGTTCCTCTTATGCAAGTAGGAAAGGTAATTCAGAGACACTTGGGAATCATCACGCTTTAGGAATGACTACATAGTAAGAGCCATTTTCCCACTAAGCTATAGTATTTAGAGAGAAGAGCAATTGTTTCATGGTAGTATCTAGGTTTAGACCCACTTACCCCTTTCTTTGGTAAATGACCTTAATGAAACAAACCAATTCTTTTTACACAACTTGTTTGTTTGTCTACAAAATCAGAATGAGAATTTCAACTTGGGCCTTTTGAAAACAATACTTTTTTAAAAATCACTTGGATTGCACATAGTGGTTAATAATATGTCGTTAGTCTAACTTCAAAGAGACATTTATTGATTTATACTATATAGTATAAATGAATTATGTTGCTGGAAGAAATGCTACACAGTATTTGCTATACTTATATACTATAAGAGAGCATTATAGATCATGTTTATGCTACTATGGTTCTTCTCACCTTGATTAAAACTGAAACAAACTGCAGGAATATTTAGATTTTGCAAACTGCATCAGAGCCCGTATGTTATCAATTCCTAGAGTCCGAGCGTTACTAAGAAATTCAAGAAAACAAAGGAAGAAATAATTCAGAGACCAGAGGAGCAATTTGCTAACATCTCATTGAGTATTACTGAGCCACTTGTGAAAGCCAGCCTCTATTTAGTCGACAGATGTCTACTATCTACTAAAACCATGCACTGTTGGGGGCTCTTGATATAGGCATAAGCAAGACAGAAAAGAACACTCTTCTTAGGGATCCTATGCTTTTTGAAAAGGCGAAGAGAATAAATTTATATTGAAATATATCTCAGGTAGTTTTGGATAAGTTCTATAGAGAACAGTAAGTCAGGATAAGATATTAAAGAAACAGTTATTTTAAAAACTGAGAGTCAAGAAAGGCCTTGCTTTAAAAGCAAACGTTCTTCAGAGTCCTGAATAAAGTCAGAGAATAAAGCAAGAATTGAACAGAGGGAAGTCTCAGGAGCTACAAAGGTAAGATCAGTTGTTGGCCTTCGGGATCCTGAGAAAATCAACAGCTGGAGCTCCGTGAGACTGAGAGGCAGGTGCAGGAAATGGCAGGAGGTGGAATTCTGGGTAGATCACACTAGGACTCGGGCCACCTGAAGGGATGCTCTCCTATTAGCTGTGCTGTCAGCCAACTGCATGCTTCTGAGCAAACGTGCTCAGATCACTCCCCTTTGCAATGATCAGAGAACAGATCGAAACCAAACGAATATGAGAACTAGAAAATTAATGCATACGTTAAAGAGAGGCGAGGATGGCTAGAAGGGCTAAAGACCAGAAAGGCAATTTTAAACGCAGTCATTTAGAGAGAAAGGGAGTGAGAGAGTCTCACAAGGAGGAATAACGATGTGGGAAGGTAACAGGTGACATGAGATGGCAAAGAGGGTAAAGAAATGAACACAGCTACATGAAACCCGGGAAATGTAGACCAAGAGGAAGAGGGAAATGTAGAATCCGGGACCCAGACAGTAAACTGTGAGTCTCAAGTCTACCGTGTTGTCTCTGTGTGCCTGTGCAGGTGGTTTCCCCTTCCAAGGGTGGTTTCCTTATTCACAAAGCAAGAACAATTTCCATATGATAGTGTTCTCAAATAGGGAAACATGTCAGGTTCCCAACACAATGCAGGGACTTGCAAAATATGTTTTGAGCCCAGTGCTCCTCAAGTGAACTTAAATGTTACTTTCCTACTTAAACTTAAAAGTTTAAGTTTAAGAAATGTATAAATTCCATTATTTAGAAACATGTGTGACTTCTTCATGGAGGCTTTCTCTCCAGTGGATTAAAATGTTAACATTTTAGTTTTGCTAATCATTTCATTGTCCAATAGTTCAAGGAGAGTCCTAGGAATTGGCCTCACGTTATGGCAAAAAAAAAAAAGGGAGGAGCTGTGTTGTGGTCTGATTACCTCTAGGGGAATCCCTATGCCGAACTCTATCGACCAGATGGCCCAGACTTGGGTCCAGTGTAACCGTAAGGTGTTAGGAGGCATACTGTGGGGGTGATCTTGATTGTCTGGGACACTGTATAGGGGAAGGCAGGCTTTAAGGTAATCAAAGCATAAACTGTATAGGGCTTGATGGATTAAGGTCACAGCCCCTCAATGAATGCACAATGCCCTAAAGATGATTCTCTTTTGTTTATTCAAAAGCAAGAAAGGAACAACAGAAGGGAGATGAGCGTTGTTCCGTTGTGCTCCGCTAAGTGACTCTGGGACTTACTGCAGTCCCATTAGGGCCCCCCTTTCACTACTGTTTCCTAGTCATCACGTGTCACGGAGGGAGATTGAAGTCTTCCAAAAATCCGAAAGACTCCATTAAGCAGCTGCTGATGAATCGGCAAGTCAGAATCTCTAGGTACGGTTATGGGCTATGGCTAGACTTTTATAAAGCTAGAAGCACTTTAGGAAAGATTGGACACACTGAATACCGATACATGCCATTTAGTTCTCAGGCAACAACACCTCAGAGCAAAAGGAAAGCTTCTAAGAAGAGCTACTACCGAGAGACAGAGGCGTGTTTCTCTCTTTTACTCGGGCCTGTAAACATGAATTTATGCCCTGGGTGGTGCTCAGTAGCATTCTGAAAGCCATGACTTTAAACCAATATACTTTCTACATGTCGTCAGTGACAGTGGCACACAATGACTGTCTCTCGTGGCCAGAGCTGGCTATGGGTCTTCAACCTGGAAACTGACAGGACAAGAGGCAAGAGGTGTGCTTCCTCTCCTGTCTGATTGTGTCCCTCTTACCCCTTGTGTTACCATGACTCATTGCCCAGATGAACCAGGTACCTTGTTATCTCTGCTTCTCTCACCATTACGTTCTCTGCGTCCTTGTATGTGTCCTTTTCTAGAACACATCTGAATTATGTCACTATCTAATGCATTTTCTCATAGGTGATAAATTGTTTTACATTTCCTCACATATTCTTGGTGTATTATCCAGAGCTACATACAGTCTGGCAAACGCAAGCCCTGAGATTAACCTTTCTTCTGTTCTGCAGAGCTCCAGCCTTATTAGCTTAGTTTCTTCATCCAAATGCTTCTGGAAATACTAATGTAGAATAAAATTTAGATTTTCAGGTAGGAAATAAATTAATAAAAATAAAATCTCTCTGTGCTAATATTTCAGCTACTGTTATATGGTTTTAATATCTCTACAAAATCATCTGTAGGCTACTAGAATTCCACTTATCAAACAAATGTCTCTGAATATTACACTTATACATAATAGCATAATGAGATTTTTCTTTAAAATGATAACATATAACAGACACAAATTAAGTTGGCTTTAGGTGGAAAACCTATCCAGTGAAAAGCCATGAAGTTAGGAAACATACATTCACTTTGCAAAAAGACTTTTCATTCTTGGAAGACTCATTTGCATATGATGACTTCATTGTACATATGTAGCTCTGAGAAAATATTGGCCTGACGTAAGTGATGGAACAGAAGAAGCTCTGCTGTCTCAAGGACAGACGATATTGGCATTCCCCGCTGAGAGACAGAGCTCGTTCTTACTAAGACACAAGAATGATGAAGAGACGAGAGCCTTCTAGGACAGAAGGGGCTAACATCTTAGCATCTGAAGACACAAAGATTGGCCCTGAGAGACTCCCGGCTTCTCAAAGGGAGAGAGTCCATGTTACAAGGTCACCCTGACAAACGTGGCTACAGTGGAAGTGAGTCTTCACAGAGGGAATTACACCTCATTAAACAGCCATGCTTCCTGATGTCTCCTGGAGGAGGGCAACAGCAAAGGACCAAAGCCTGGGGGAAATTACAAAGCTCAGCCATAGCTGGGTCTGGAAACATCACTGAATTTCAGTACCAAAACAGATACAGTGTCATTGCCTTCCACAGTCACCGGGCTTTTCTCTCTCCCTGACCACTGGTGGTGGCAACCAGGACTTGAGGTTCACAAAAACAGGGGTGGTGATAATAATCACCTTTGACTTTTGAATTAACTGTTGTGATTTATATCAAAATAGTGCTAATTTAATTTTTAATAGGAGTGCCCTGGCTATACTTTGTAAAACTTTAATCACTGGTGATTTAATGATTATAATATCACTCCCAATATAACCCAAATATCATCAAAAATAAATAAATAAGGCACACAATTGGAGATTTAAATAACAAACATAAAGGTATCCTGTTGGGATAAAATTAATCCAGAAAGTGATTTGGAGTTTGGCATAAGAGAGGAAGAGAAGTGAGACACATAAAGATATGCAATCCCACAGTTCAAGGATTATCAAACAGGCAAGTATTTCTAAGTCCATCAAAGTTGTTCACTCTTTTGAAAACATACCAACACTTAGTTGAAGACAATGGCCAGTTAGTATGGGCATATAACATAAATGAATTATCATGCCATTCCCTTTAGACCATGAAGCTTAGTTCCATGTCTCAACTCACAGGTTTCAGCAAAAAGTCCCAGGAGCAAACAAAAGAGAGAATTTAGGTAGTAGATGTGCTGGCCCTTTTCCTTGCGCTGTTTCTGTCAGATCTTAACAATGCTCATGTTTTCTATAGAAAACTGACAAATTAAATCAATGCCAAAAATGTTCTTTGTGGTTACTAGGAATTGTTTATTAAAAATAGTTTTATATATTTTGGCCACAATCACCCCATCTCCTCCCAGATTCTCCCCCACAATCCTGCTTGTGTCTTTTCTCTCTCCCTTTTTAGAAAACAAATAGGTAAACAAACCAATCAGGATGAAACAAACCAAACAAATATACAGAAAAACAGAATGAAAAACCACAAGGAACACACACTCACACATGAGTGTGAGTGCGCGCACACACACACATACACACTCCAAACCCAAACACAAAATCATAAACCATAATGGATAAGCAAAAGACAAGTTAGGTTTAAAAAGGAAGGAAGGAAAGAAGGAAGGAAGAAAGGAAGGAAAGCAAGGAGAAAAAAAGAAAAAGCCCAAACAAACAGTACACCAAAACATCTCCAAAAACACTATTGAGTTCACTTTGTGTTGGCCATATAGTGCTGGGCATGGGCTTCCCTTGATGTGGCTTCTATTCAGTGAGACTCCATCTGGGTTAGACCTGGGCAGGTTCTGTGCATGCTGCCACAGGCTCTGTGAGTTCACATCTGCATCAGTCCTGCTATGTCTGGAAAGCATTGTTTCCTTGGTGTCTTCCACCCCATCTAGCTCTTAAAATCTTTCTTCCTCCTCCTCCACAGAGTTCCCTGAGCCCAGAGGGAAGGAATTTGATGGAGACATCCCACTCAGGATTGAGTGTTCCAAGGTCTCTGACTCTCTGTACACTGTCCAGTTGTGGGTCTCTGTGTTTGTTCCCGTCTTCTCTGATGATCAACAAGACACAGATCTATGGGTACAGAAGAATGTCATCAGGAGTCACTTTGTTGCCACAATAGCATGCGGTTTTCAGTTCGTGGGAATTTTGATTTGAAAAACAAAAACAAAAACAAAAACAAACAAACAAACAAAATGGAACTTCAAAACCTCTTCTTGACATCCACAAACATTTTAACGAAATTTCAGAAAATACCAAAGAGTACTGGTATCATATTCAAATAATACCAGATTTTGCTCATTTGTCTACGCACCCAGAATTGTACAAACACAATTGGTAAAAGGTTCCATTCAGTCTTTGAAAACACTATCATAAAAATAAAAAATGTTAAATTTGAAAATGCTATGCATACTTGTATACAACATTATTTTTTAAAGATGAGTATGTCTTGTACTTATGTACAACATTGAGACTTTCATAATAAAAACCTAGGTGATTTTTTTAAATATTCACAGAGAATACACAAGCACTTAATGAGACCACTGACTTCCCGGGAAAGGAAGGGGTTTACCTCTTTAGACATATGCATTCCGTTATTGTTGCTAGTCACAGATAATACTACTATTAGGCTTCCATAAAATCCTGCTTTTGAAATTCAGGACAAAAAGAATGTCTCTCTTGAGTGTAGCAGTGTGCTGAGAGTGAGGACAATAGATGCTGCCAGTAACACAGACACATGAAACTTACAACCTGTGGAAAAAAATAGTAAAAAGCTCGAAGAAGGGTAAAATGTCTATGCTGCAGTTGTCCAAGGCCCTGTATGGCCTGCACTAAAACTCACACAAGCGAAAGAAGACTCATTTTGCTTGTTTGTGTTTAGAAAATAGTCTTTCCTGGAACTCAGAAAAGAACAGCCAAGTTATGCGGGTCATGATCATTTATTTACAAAACTGGCCCTTATTTGTAATCCATCTCCAGTGTCACAAGGTAAAATATCTCTATGGCGGGAGTGGTGGCACACAACTGTAAGACTAGCACTTAGGAGGTGGGTCCAGAAGTATTGGGAATTCAAAGCCAGCATCGCCTACAGAGCAAGTCTGAGGCCAGGCTGGGCTACCTGAGACCCTGTCTCAATAAGCCAAACCCAAAACAACAAACACACATACCAAGAAACAGTATGTAGTTTTAAATCATTCTCCTTGAGAAAGAGAGCTTTATTTTTCTGCCAGTTGCATAATTCAAAGATTTATGGTCATGCACTCAAAGCGCATTACTAATTGCATTAACAAAAGTTCAGTGTAACAATACCACAACTCTGCCACTGTCAGCTTACAAGAAAATTTCCTAGTGGTTGAAAGGACCAAAACCTAATTCTTACCATTTATTCAGAGCATTGTTAGCACTGGGGTTTGTAAAAGGAGACTTAACTTACTGCTCTATCCAATGTACTAAAGAGAGTTTAGGAACGAAGAGCGTGGCCATGTGTAACCTATACAATTAATTTATACATGCAAAGAACCTGGTTGGTAACCACTTAGTCTACTAAAAAACATGAGCAAACAAAAAACGATAGCATTAGAGAGATAAAAAGCAATCCTCACAAGGCCACCAGCCTACTATTGTAAAATGTTGCCAGAAACACCTCTTAGTCACAGGTCCCCTCCATAAGCCTGGGACCTGTTTGGTTGAAATCCAACAATTAGAGCTGTAAAGAAACCCCTGTGGATTATGCCCAGGACCTCAATAAGCTTTGGTCTTCAGAATTCATATACTTCATCTCCTTCCCCACCCACTGGTTAAGTATGCATGACCAAGAGCCATGCCTTCTACAGCTGCTGGCCTACAAGGGGTTTCCCGCCTACTCTTTAGGATTTGGAAGTAAAAAGAAGTGATCCCAGTATTTAAGTTAAAACAACACAGTTGTTGCTGGTGAGTAAATTCCCAAGGCATAATTGTAAAAATTCCTTTGTTGAGGATACACATGTATGTAGATTGATGTCATGACATTGGTTTGAAACTGAGAATCAGTGAAATATGGGCCTGAGAAAAACAAAGCTTGTTCGAAGGCAGCAGGCTAAGCAGAGAAGCATTATTGAAGAAAATGAAAACATAAAAAATACCCTACATTATCAAAAGACAGGAGTGTGTGCGTGCGTGTTCAGTTGTCCATACCCATTCATGTGTATGTCGCGGCCAAAGAAGAACAAGAGATGGACACTACATGAAGATTACCACTGACTGTCAGCGTCTTAGGATGATCTGAAATCAGCTTCGAGACAAGCGTCTAGGCACACCTGTGGAAGTTATCAACATTAGTCTGGTTTCTAGGTATGCTATGCCCAGCCAAGGATGAAAGTCCTACCCTTATGGTTGGCAGCACAGTTCTTTGGGCATGGATCCTGGACGGCATAAAAAGGAGAAAACTAGCTCAGTACCCATGGTCATCTGTAGTGATAGGGGAGCGCAGGCCTGCTTTTCGTCCCGCCCAGCTCCCGC
>LOJH01027948.1:6760-17899 GCA_001685095.1 Ellobius talpinus
ACAATAAAGATTTATAACAGATGTGGCACTCTCAGGCTCTCTTGGTTGCTTTAGATTGCCTCTTTATGAAAGCATTTGTCTTCTACGGCTCAAATAGTTACTCCTCCCTCTGCAGCTCTGAATTGTCTTTCTCTTATTGTGGAATACTTGGATTTACTATAAATCTTCAATTTATACCTTGGAGTTTAATGCTTCCATACACACAAACACATAAACATGCAATACAGGGTGTCAGAATTTTCAAATCCACCAGCATTTATGACTATCTTCTCGCAGAGACAGGAGAAATTTCAGGAAAAGTAAATCTTCAGCCTCATCACATTCAATAATCATGGTAGTAGATTATGGAAAACTGAAACAAATTTGTATCCTGAAATTAAATTACTTCATATCGATTTTTTTTGAGAACTGAGTAAACAGCTACTAACTAAACCAGGGTGATTTTTTATCTTTTAGTGAAATATTGTATCTATTTACATAAAGCATAATTTCGAAATTTGGTATGCAAAATATTTATTAAATATATTAGGATTTCATTTTTAAAGTTATTTGTGCTTCTAGAGGTCATACTAGTTATTTTAAGTGAAGAACTTCATACATGCATATTAATGCATGGATCATCGATTGCATATTTCAAAATGCTATATACTGTTGCAATGAAATAAGCATTGAAAGAAACAACACCAAATGCAATAGTTACTTTAGACACAGGCAAACTCTTATATTTGTCCAGAGATGAATATGAAAGTATGGATATGGACTTTGATTTTGACATAATTGAAAAGTCTGAATGTTGTTGCATCAATGATGATTTTTGTTTCACGTGTCACTCAAATATGTCAAGTAACACAACATGTTTTAGAATAATGCAGCATATTGTAGAAATATGTTTCATCATCCCTAGAACCCACATCACCCTCATAGTTATGGATAAATCCAGTCCCAGGAGGATCTGATGCTGTTTTCTAACATCTGAGGGCACTGCAGGCTCATGATACACAAACATACATGCAAACACAAAACATCTATATTTGTAAACAAATAAAATTAAAAAAACAATGTATTCACTTAATATATAGAGGTGCCAATTGAAACATTTATATATGGAATAATATGCAAGAATGTTTTATCAAAATAAGGTGAGGACAATACACAAGGCATAAAGGTAAAAATTAAAGGATTTGTCTCAAAAACAGTAAGTTTTAATAATTGCGTATTGCTTTGTTTTGAGATTTTTAAATTTATTTTACATTCTAATTTAAATATAATTGTATCAGTTACCCAGTTCACTTTGCTTCCTCCAGAGCCTCCCATGTACTTATCACCTTATTTTTTTTAATTAGTAGCCTCTTTTATACTATTAGTGTGTGTGTGTGTGTGTGAGTATGTTTTAGGGAAACTGAGATTACAAAGAGACTGGATATGTTAGAGATATTTGAGGATTTTAGAGAGAGAGAGGCTATGGATATTTTAGAGATTGAAGTTGTAAAGTGTTTGAAATTTGAGGATATTTGGACTTACCAAGTTAGTGTGAAACTCTAGTTATCAACTTAGAAAGCAAACATTTAAAATAAAACCTTCTAAAACAGTACAAACTAATTATATACTACTTGGATACTAATAAATGCTGAGGAATGGTAGTAGGAGCGTATCAAATGTCTTTGTTTTAGTACTCATTTCATTCCTACAAGAGCACAAACTGTATTAACAGGAAAAGTATTGCAGTCCATATACTTCCGTAATCTGAGCTAAATTGTTTCAAGGTTGAAATGACATTACACAATGTAACACACCACATTTGTGAGCACTGCTAGAAACACCTCAAATTGATTGTCAGTCATCATATGTTCTGAATAATTCCATTGCCTCACCCATTTTTCATAACATATGGGTTCACTGCATTCTTAAAAGAAGAAACTAATAACTTACAAACCTTCACCAGTCTGTTTTAATGTTGTTATCCTTTAGGATGAGTCATGGTCTCCTGTTGTCTAGAACTCATTTTGTATACATTAGAAGTACACTGTCAATTTCAAATAAAACCTAAGAGAACAACTTTAAGAAAACACTCTGTTTTGTGTTACTGCTATGTGAGGGAAGAATACCAAGTTTGCACGCTATCTAGCACACAGTTTCTACTTTCTACCAGATAGAATGCAAGAAATTTATCACGTCACATTGTGCTTCCTTAAGCTACTGTAATTTGATGGTATTTGCACAATATATATTCCTATATATTTTAATTACCTTAAGCAATAGAGTGTTGAAAAGTTCTTAATTCATTTTTTCTCAGTGTTATCTTTCTTTTTTTACTGATTTTTGTTGAGCTCTGCATTTTTCTCTGCCTCTACCCTCCCCTTAAAACCTCTCCCAAGGTCCCTATGCTTTCAATTTACTCAGGAGATCTTGTCTTTTTCTACTACCCATGTAGACTAGATCCATGTATGTCTCTCTTAGGGTCTTCATTGTTGTCTAGTTTCTCTTGTATTGTTTTTTTGTGGGCTGGTTTTTGTTGCTTTATATTTATAAACCACTTATGAATGAGTACATATGATAATTGTCTTCCTGGGTCTGGGTTACCTCACTCAAAATGATGTCCCTCTTCATATTAATGTTCTAACATCAATATGGAAAAAATAGAGTTAATTTTAAAATTCATTAAATGTATTATTAAGTAAAGAAGATTTCAAGAGAAGGAAGAAAGGTTAAAATACCTCAAGTCATAAACAGGCACAATTAATTACCCATAAAATATACTACCATTACTTGGTAGCAAACTTGTAAATTAATCCACAAGTTGCTTATGGATTAGTTGTAGACAACAGCATCTGTACGTGTGTGTATGTGTGTGTGTGTTTGTGTGTGTGTGTGTGTGTGTCATAGAATCGAGGATAAAACTTAGGTCTCATGTATGTTCAACAAGTATTACTCTAAAAATCTGCTTTGTAAATCCTTATCACATGTGTCAGTGGGTGGTTAGATGTTTGTCTCTCTGTCTGACTGTCTTTCTGTGGTAGAGGAAGAGAATCTTATATGTATATGTGAATGTGTTTTTAGGTTCATAAATGAGACTTATGTGTAAATGCTACAAACAAAGCAATATTACACAACTAGAATATACCAGGAGAAGATAACACTGCAGGATACAGGGAGCGTTCTAATCATTGAAAATATGTAATGTTTAAAGCACCAAAAAACTATAATACATGCAAAGAATTAAAGTTTCAGAAGGCAACAATCATTATTTTCACTAGTACTGCACTGGTATTTTGCCCAATCTACTATGCAACCTATGTGTAACTAAGATAAATCACTGTAATAATTCTCTTTCCATTGTGCATTTCTATATTTTTTTGTTCTGGCAGCAGCCACGTGTTTATAGGAAAGACATCTGAGAAAATGGCATGCCAGCTCTCACAGCCACCCTTTGCACATTTCCCGTGGAAGGCGTACAGTGCACTGGAAACTTGCTGCTATGCAGTTTTCCCTTTGGGGACGGCTTGTCCATCACACTGATGGATGTATACTAGAAAAATAAGTTGTTGACTCTGCCTGGCTCATAGAATTCAGCTTCTGACTTGCATGGATGAGAAAATAGAAGGCCATGGGTAAATTAATGAAAACAATTATCAATGTTGTTCATTTCACACAAACTGTGCTTTGAATTTTGTCTATTTATATTTCCTTTGTGAAAAAGAAAGAAGTTTCCATAACATTTGGGCAAACTGAACTTAAAATTGAAAAATTAAAATGCTAAGATATTAGTATAACAAAATAGGAAAGCTTGTTTTAGCTTTCTGACTATTTTTCAGATAATCGATCTTCCTATATGTTAAAATTTATAATAGTTTGTATTCAAATTAAAATAATTTCTGTTACACTTTACAATGAAACAAGATAGTTAATTTCCCATCATTAATAAGCAGAGTAACATTTGTGTTGTGATTCAGATAATGTTAGAGAATAAGCTCAAGGTCTATTAATAAAACAAGATAATTAGATTATCAGGCTCTGAACACTGAATTATTGCTTCATAAGCAAATGTGACATTTAACTGATTAAATGTGGTTTTACATGTAAAATGATCTTCACACAAATATCACACCAGAATCTGAAGTCTAAGTCTAGATTGACAAGTCCGTGTTGAAGATCTCAGTCAATCTGACAGAGTGTGATTCCTGAATTATTTATAAATCTGTCTATTATGCTAATTTCTGAATCATTTGTAGTTTATTGGTCAAATTATTTGTTTTCCTTGAGTTTGCAGTGTGCAGTTATCATAAAGCACATGGTGTTGTTGGAGCATGAGTGTGATATAATGCTACACACTTAAAGTTCCTCTGTCCTTGTGTGATATAATGCTACACACTTAAAGTTCCTCTGTCCTTGTGTGATATAATGCTACACACTTGAAGTTCCTCTGTCCCTGTTATTCTAAAAATAAGTGACACCGGTATAGTTCAAATGGAGAGAAAAATGAATTACTCATTGCATTTAATAGGATTAGTGTTAAAAGGAAGTAAACTGCAGCCTCTTTATTTCCTGATTGCTCTGTGTTCTTCACTGCCTGGATGAGCAGTGGCAACCAATGTTACATAGGCAAGCTTTGAAAGTGATGTCTGTGCTACATATGTCTTAAATCTTCAGTAATAACATTCTTTGACAAATATACTTAATTCATTGCAATTATTTAATGTTAAGTGGTTATTTTGCACACATTCTATTTCAGTAGGCTGTATCCTGTTTTATAGTCACTGACATTTAACTCCCACGAAGGTGACCTGGACACTACCACTCTGCCAGAAACTGGTGGACCATACTCCAGAACTCTTACCTTTGATTCTTCCTGCCAACTGATCACATGTATAGCTAGAGTCTTCTCAGCAGCACGGAAAGCTTTACTATGGATCACAGCTCAGCCCTAAAGATATAACTTGACAGACTGTGGACTAGATAGCAAGCAGAGATGCTTGGCATACTTTGGCCCCCAGTTCACAGCACAGACCTTCAGAGCAGCTCTAGTTCAGAGATGACTTGCTTGACTATTGTCTCCAGAAATGTCACAGTGGGAATCTCATTGTGTTTGTCACTGGAGCCAATACACCAGGCTTTTCATCAGATTCTGGTTATCAGAAACCAGTTCCTCATGTTTATCATGCAGAGCCTTTACTCATAGTCTCCTCTCAGACCATGAAATTTAGCCTATTTCTAAAAATTCAATGGATATTTCACTTGCTGCTTTTTGAGCCAGATCAAAAATTTTGATGTGGAATGGACTCTGTATGCTGTGAATATGTTTTATAATTATTGGTTAATAAAAAAGCTTCTTTGACCTATGGCAGGGCAGAATATAGCAAGGAGGGAAATCTAAGCAGAGATAGAGAAGAAAAGTAGGTGGAGTCAGAGAGAAGCCATGTAACTGCTAAAGAAGAAAGATGCCAGAGACTTACTGGTAAACCACAGCCTCATGGTGATACACAGATTAACAAAAAAGGGTTAATTTAAAAAATAAGAACTAGCTAGAAATATGCCTGTGACTTTGGCCAAACAGTGTTGTAATTAATATAGCTTTTTGTGATTATTTAGGTCAGAGCAGCTGGGAAATGAATGTGCAGTCTCCATTTACAAAATTGACTAGAACTTACAGCAATTTTACTGATTCAGCATCCAGAGTAATGCAATTACTAGAATGGTTCCACCTTCCCAAATAACATACATTTTAACCAAGATTGTTATTTTAATTTTATGACAAACATAACAGTAATAGCATTAGATAACATATTAGTTTTATTTTTCTATTTTAAAAATCATACTCTGTTGAAATTAATGTGCTTTATATTTATCAGATATTACAAAACATGTCTCAGCATTTACAATTATATTACATAATAATATAATACACATTACCACCATCAGGAACATAAAATAGAATTCATATAATACAAATTATTTCACTTTAAGTATTTGAATGAACTTGTATGAAGCCTACGTAGAGGGAAAAAATCTCATTATACAGTAACAATTCACATATCTTTACATCTGTCATAATAATAAACCTAAATATTAACAATAATAGAATTTATGAAAGATTACACACTCAAAGATAAGGCTAACGTGTTAGATACAAAAAATACACTGTGACATTATTACTGGGTATAGTTGAAATGGCGTTTATTCACAGAAAGGAAGTATAATCACTTGAAAATTCAAAGTGAGGCAGACTGATCTGCGTGCATTTGAGACCAAGCTGGTCTACAAGAAGTAGTTCCAGAACAAGCACAAAAGCAATACAGAAAAATCCTGTTGGAAAAAAAGAAACAAATAAGTAAAAAGAAAATGAAAAGTGTTGGTATAATTTTTATTTTCAGAATCTCAATAAGAAAATATGAACTCTTTATATATTTAATTTGGTAAAATATAACATAATTTGGATTTTATTTTAATTTAATTTTGGTATCTTGGCTTTGATACATTTTCCCTTTAATATTATGACTTGGTCACCACTGCCCTTTTCTACAGTTGGTTAAGTCTGTATAATGATTTCTAATTCCTAGGCATGATCTCACAAAGGACCCATTAAGTGCACATGGAATAGTAACAGCTGCTCACTGCGGACCCTATTGCTTCCCAACATCCATTCCACACACTAATGGAGACATGACACAATGATATAAAAAAGGCAACTTGAAATACACAATTCAGAGTTTTGAGGTTCTGATAAGTTTTCCAAATGCAGGTATACCCTATACACAAGCAATTCTTATTCCTTCTGTGCCATTTATTCTTTGGTTGTAGGCAAGTATCCTGAGATATTGTCAGTTCAAGAGCAGAATGTTGTATCCTAAAAACAATAGATTTGATGTGATGTGTTAGCTCATACTGGTCCAGCCAGCACAACCATCTTTTGAGAAAAAGTATGTCTTTTTTTGAGAAAAAGCGCACACTACTGTTGCTATATTTAATCCTTTACTGCCCTACAATAAAAGACTCAGACGATGCTTCCTTTTAAAATGCTTCATAGGTGCTATTTTTACATGCCACAACATCTGAAAAAATGAACATAGTATAGTCTGTGATGTAATTACTTAGTTGCTTAAATAGAAATAATTTACATGATAGTGTAAAGATTCAATGACTAATCATATGACTAAACAAGTATAAAGCTGTTGGGAGAAGGGCTGCTTGTTCATCCCGGCCACCCAGAACCAAAGTAAACACACAGAAACTATATTAATCAAAACACTGCTTGGCCCATTATCTCTAGATTCTTATTGTCTAACTCTTATATTAATTTAACCCATTTCTATTAATCTGTTTCTCGCCAGATGGCAGTGGCTTACCAGCAAAGTTTCAACATGGCTGACTCTGGCGGCTACATAGCTTTCTATGACTCTGCTCTTCTTTCTCCCAGCATACAGTCTAGCTTTCCCTGCCTAGTTCAGTTCTTCGCTGCCATAGGCTCAAAACAGTTCTTTATTAACCAATAAAAGCAACACATAGACAGAAGGACCTCCTTACCATAAAGCACATGATTGAATTATTTAAGGTATAATAAATATTTGTTGATGACTATTATCAAAGCTACTTAATAACAGAAAAATTAAAAAAATAACTAGAAGTCTAATAATGCATACCAGCATTGTATTTACTTACCAATGCATATAGTGTTTCTAAATGCCCTGTGTGTGACATGTAGTTATATTTTCATAAAGTCATGTACATGTTCTACTATTTCAGAACTATATATTCATAAGATCTAATTTATAAAGAGTTCCAAGCAAACTCCTTTGCCACTCATTGTATAGTCCTAGTGAGGATAATTTATAGAGTCAGACTGTACTTAGGATTCTCAATTCTTATAACAAGAAGAATGAATTTTCAAATGTTTTCATGAAGAACATCCCCAAATTCACCATGAAGCTATAGCTCAAAGAGTAAGATGAAGAAACGAGGAATAATTGTGAGGATGTCACCCAGATATTGAAATCTACTTAATGGCGTGTGATAATTTGGCTTTTGGTGATACACACAGCAGGCAGTTCTGATCTGCTTTGTGACTCTCATATGAGAATGTGAAGGTTTCAAGACATGTTTCAGAGTACATGATCTGAAAAGAAATTTCACTGTGAAAAAAGAGAAAGACATGAAATCTTCAGAAAAGAGACTCATCTGACAAAAGGATTCTAAGCCTAAAACATCCTATAAAATTTATGATAGAGTTTTCTAGAGAGGTGCAATAATTCCTAGTTTTTAGCTAGGTATAGTTGCTTCAATTTATAAAATACAATTATTCTACCTGGGTGAAAAAATCCTTGTATCTGCCAAGTAAAAGGCCAAGAAGAAATAAGGAATCAAAAAAGTATAATGGCAGAGAAGACAGTCTAGAAGGTTGAATTTATGATTGTATATAATTAGCATTGTAGAGGTCTTTTCTTATACATAATTAGTAGTTTTGTGACAGGTTGATTATCACATTTTAACCATAGAGTTCCATTTATTTGTCCTTAACAAAAACTTTAATTTATGTGACAGCTTCATTTTCTTAGGTATTAATTTGATTTTTCCCTAAAGATTAAATTCTATTCAAATCATGGCAAAAAATGCCTTTCTACAGTTTTCATTTCTAAAGAAAAAGTATGTGATTTTACATTTTTTTGATTGAATCACATTTAAAAATCCAACCTCATGCATGTTATTTTACTAATTATAGTCATTAACTTTCTTTATAGTGCTCTATCAATCATATTTTAATTGCCCTTTCCCCTCATTTTGCTTGCTACCTCCTGTTCTTCCATTGGGCAGGCACAACTACAGAAATATTGCTTATATAAAAACAATTTAAGATGCAATTATCACCTACCCAACTTTCCTAAGAAAGAGACTATTCAGAATTCCTTTTATTTTCTATTTTTGTTTTTATTGGAAATATATTTTTTTCCATACAATATATTACGATTATGTTTTCACCTCCCCCATATCATCTGAGAGCCTTCCTTGTCTCTTTTCTCTTCAGAAACTACATCTATTTCCCCTTAAGGAATTAAAATAAACAGCAACAAACAAGTACCTAAAGAATAACTCTAAAATAAATTAAAATTAGATGAAACAAACTAATTGGAATTGGAGAAAACAAACAAGCAGAAAAAAGTACCAAAGTCAAACACACAGCAGCTCTTATGGATGCAGAGGCACAAACATTCAACAAACAGGAATCTGATTAAAAACTCAAAACCTGAACCTATAGTATATATGTAAAGAACTTATAAGGTTTAAAAAACATAAAGTAGACAATTAAATAAGTAAATAAATTAATAAATGCCCTAACTACACTTTATGGGACAAAGCACTGCAAAAGATGCCTGGACAGGATTTGTTTTGTGTTGATCATCTTGTGCTGGACATGGGGCTCTGTCACAGAAAACTAATACTTCATTTGCAAGTAGTTAAATAAAGATGTAAACAACATCATGGATTGTATTTGGCCACAATGCAAGACAATCAGATAGTAATGGAAAGAGAAAGCAAGAAGCACTAAAATTCATTCAAAGTAAACATCAGACTACCTGGCTACTGGGGGATAATTGGATCAAGGAAACAATGCAAGAGAAAAACCATGCCAAGTGATTTTTCTGCATCTATCAAGATGATCATGTGATTTTTGCCTTGTTATTCATAATATTTATTACATTTACTTACGTACATATGTTGAACCAATTATGTATTTCCAGGAAAAAAATCAACTTGAACATGAAGGATGAGCTTCTTTATATGTATTTGGTTTGCCAGTATGTTACTGTTAGAAAGGATTTTTGGATCTCTATATATCAGAAACACAATTTTATATTTTTTTGTTAACTTTTGTATTATTATCAAAGTTTATTGCTGTTATGACTAATAATTTTATATGTTTGCTTACTTGGTTTGAGTATTAGAGAAATAACAGCTTCATACAACAACTTTGGATGTGTTCCTCTATTTATATGTTTTGAAGAGTTTTAGAAGGGTTTGCTATAGTTCTTGGAAAGTCTGGTACAATTCTGTGAATCTGTTCGTGTTTGAACATTTATTTAGTGGGAGAGCTTTCTATTAATGTTTCAATCTCTTTCTTGGTAATGACTCTGTTTAAAATTTGGGCCTCTTTTCAGTTTGGTAGTTTGAACAAATAAAGAAATTTATTTATTTCTTTTTGACTTTCCAAAATATTTTTAAAATATTCCTTTTCTAACATTCTATAATCTGCATTTCTTTGGTTTCTGTTTCCCTGTTTAATTTCTGAACATTTTCTTATTCCATTAACTAGATACCAAATGTTCAAATCTATAAGCCTCTGAGGGCCTTGTCATTTAAACCACCATAGTTTCTGAGGATGGGATCTCCCTCATAGAAGCTTCCATGTGTTTCTGTGTCAAATGTATATTCTTTATTATTCATATAGGATATTCTGTAGGAAACTGTTATCTCCATTTGATATAAAATGACATGCACTTTTGATGTTTCCATTGTTTTTGTCCAGATGACTTATCTATTGTAGAAAGTGTGATATTTAGATATCCTACTATTAATGTAGGATGTATGTCTTTAATGCCATTAGTATGGCATTTATGACATTGGATGCACTAGAGTTTAGTGCTTATTTCAACATATTTTCAAGATGAATCCACCCTTTGTTTAGAATGATGAGCACATTTTTGTCTCCTCTGATTACTTTTATTCAAGTCTATGTGGTCAGATATTAGGATGGCATTTCTTAAACGACTCCACTGAGCTGATAAGTTTATTGGAATGTTATGATTTGGAAACCTGAAAGATGAGGAAAGAGGAAAGCAACAGAAACATGCATCAGTATTGGGAGAAAAAAATGCCACAGCTTAGAGCATCACAAAAAGGAACAATCTGCCACGACAGATATTACATGAAGGCCAAAGCAGATGACTCCTTAGAATTTACCAATAAAGCCAAGATTCTAGCCAACTCTAAAATGGCTCCTTTGGTTAGGATAACTTCTTCCCTGCTCCCATATCCAGCTTTCCTCCATCTCAAACTGGACTCTCTGAATGTGACTGACAATGAGGGCTGACTGAGAACCCAAGGACAATGGCACTGAGTTTTGATTCTACTGCATGGACTGGCCTTGTGGGA
>LOJH01027949.1:0-17899 GCA_001685095.1 Ellobius talpinus
GAACTGGGATTGGTATGTAAAATGAAAAAAGATAGCTTGTTTTCTTTTTAAAAATAAAATAAATTATTAAAAAAAAGAAAAAAATTAGGGTTCAACCTGAAAAGCAGAAAAGGGAAGCAACCAAGCCATTAGGGAAGTCTTACCTCTGCCAAGGATGGGCAGCTGTAGACTAAGCCGACTAAACAGGCTTAAGCAGAGTAAACAGACTAAGCAGCCAGAGCCTCTCTCTCTCCCATTTTATATTCCCTCTAGTGCTGGGATTAAAGGTATAAGGCACCACCACCTGGGTTTGTTTCTGCCTTGGTCTTGTGTAGCTCAGGGTGGCCTTGAACTCACAGAGATCCATCTGCCTCTGTCTCCCAAATCCTGGGATTAAAGGTATGTGCTACCACTGCCTGACCTCTACTGGCTTAGCTTTTCCCTTCTGATATTCAGATAAGCTTTATTTAATAAAACATAAATAAAATATCACTATAGGCAGTGGTGTGCATACTCTTAATCCCAGCACCCGGGAGGCAGAGGCAGGTGGATCTCTGTGAATTCGAGGCCAGCCTGGTCTACACAGCTAGTTCTAGGACAGCCAAGGCTATACATAGAAAAAAAACAAAGCAAACAAATATAAAATAAAATAAACTTAGCACTAAGCAAAAGTCTTTAAGGAAAACAGTTTGTACAGTTAGTGGTTCACTCAACACACACACAAACGCCCATGGTCTCTACTCGCATATACGGAAACCCTCACTTCAACTCCTCATTGATGCCAAGTCCTAAAGGTGATGCTCAAAACCGACAGGACACATTCTGCTTCTTCAAAGAGCTCCCATCCCAGTGTGAAAGGCCAGCAAGGCAGCAACTATATATAATGAAACAGGTAGCTCCCCTGATGGGGAAATGACTGTCTGAGGTAGCTGTGGAAAGCTATTGAACAACAGTGCACCTGAGCCGCTTAGTCAGGAGGGGAGAGAGGGGTACTGGGCAGGCAGGGTGGGGGAGAAGAACATGTGCAAAGGCACTGACTTCTAACTAGAATGTGAGGAACAAGGAAGATTTGGGAAATAGCGAAGTCCCAAATCTGGGGAAGCAGTGCTGGTGGGGTTACATGGAAGCCAGGGCACTGACAGGCTTGAACATCACTCCAGCAGCATCCGAAGCTAAAGTAGTTGAAGTAGGGGACCCGTATTAGACTGCCATCATGGAAGGACCTTTTGCAAAGCAGTGGGAAGGAGAAACTGAGGAAGAACTAGAGCAGTGGCCAAGAAGCAGCTGGGACTCTCAAATTAGTGGCTTCTAGTGGCTGCAGAGAAAGGGACAGCTGGACCCAAGGAACTTCAGTCAAGGATGGAAGTGTTCTAAGCCAGGACTGTGGCGGTGGCTATGTAAGCCTGACTTAAGGAAAAGTGCAAAGGGGAGCTTTTGATTTTATGTAAATTCTACAACAGTGAAACAGCTTAAAAAACCAAGAGCAATTGTGGGGTACCCTTGGTGCAAACCTGTGGACAACTCTGAGTCTGTGACAAGCACTGGGGATTTAGAATCAGCACGGATGGAGAAAGGGTGAGATGCTCTGAGATCTGGATGGAGCAATGGGCAGGAAAATGAGGTCTGTCAGGAAAGGTGGGGAATCTAGGCTTTGGTGTGTGATCTGAGACCCTGTGGCCCCCTAGAGCAAGGTTCTCTGAAGTCTGCATTATGGACATCTTGGGTAGGCTAATTCTTGGGTACTGCCCTGTATTGTGGGATGCTTACCAGCTTTCTTGGCCTCTCTCCACTAAATTCTAGGAACGTGACAACCTAAAACATCTCCTGATATTACCTTATATTCTTCAGAGAATGGGTGTGTTTTCCACTTGAGAACCAATTATCAAGAGAAAGAGATCTGCCTTCTTACACACACACACACACACACACACCCCACTATATTAGCAGTTAACTCCCCACTTCCCTTCTCTTCAATCCCTGGCAACCACTAATCTACCACCCATCTCTATGGATTTACTTTCCTGACATCTCATATACTTGGCAGCACAGATCACATGGCCCTTTCTTTGCATCTAGCCTTTCCATTGGCCCACTTTTGAGGTTGGTTTCAGCACTTTGCTCCTTTGATGGCCAAATCATCTCTTCTTATGCTTAGACCACACAGGGTGCGTATTACGCGCATTCCCAAGATTCTTCAAAATGTCACTAATGATTTCTAATTTGCCAAATCCAAATGGTTAATGTCCAGCCCCTGTATCATGCCACTTCTCAGCAGCTTCTTAAACTGACAACTCCTACCTCAAAAACAATTTTCATGCAACTTCCAGGCCCCTGCTCTTTTTCTCCTCAAAGGAGAGAAATGTCTCCCTTTCTGCCACCGTGAATGATGCTGCCAGGGGCACTGCCACGAGGCTGTTCCCTGCACGCATTTCCATCTGGGGAGCACGGAGACCAGAACAATCGACAAGGTGCTGACTTGTAGTGTAATTTCAGAGGGACTTCCAAGAACTATCTCTTGAAGTGCGGGTTCCTGCTGACATCCCAGCAGCAGGGCTGGAGTTTCAGGAAGCACAGCCACTCTTGCTATGGTCCTTAACTTCTATTCCTTTGTTTCCAATCGAGCAGGTATAAGCCCTTCACAGACGAGACTGACGGTAGGAGGAGTTGTTCCCAGGGTCATGCTAGAGGCCAGTAAAGTGCATCCTCAATTAACATTTATCATTCATGTTGAAAACCATGTAAGTAAAATTCCACTCTCGGCTCCATGGAGGACCACTGGCAGACGGACACTCTCCTCCCAACTCTCAAGAGCCACTTAGCAAGTGTCCTCTCTCCTACCATCACTTCCCCACTCCCATCCATATTTGCAATCTTAGAAATATGCTCCCATCTTGCTACTGAATAAACTTCCCATTCCACATTCTCTGCCAGGACCCATCCTGTCTCGCCTCCTCACCTCCAAATCCTCTCCTCTCCCTCCTTCATTATCACCCCCAACTCTAAGACTTTTCAAAGCCACCAGTGACTTCTTGCCAAATTCCAATGACTCATTTCTACTCCCTGCTCACTCAAGTTATGAGCAGGTTTTGACAGGCAACCATCACTCCCTTAAAACCCCCCCTGCCCTTGGCTTGCAGGATCCCGTTCCCACCTTTCTCCCTGCTTTCCTAGTCCTCCAGCCTCACCTTCCCACCCACACAGGGCTCAGTCTTGACACCCTTCATTCTTTTCTGACATCACTAAGCACCTCAAACAAGCTGCCATTTCCCTTCTAAACATCCAACCTTTGTCAGACCCCCTTTCCCGAAGACACAATTCCTTCCTTCCACATCTCAAAGTTATTAATTCCAGTCGCCCTTGATGCTTCTGACCCCACCCTCTTGTCAGTGACCCCATCTTTATGTTCAGGATCCGACTCCTTGTCTCTGACCTCACTGTCACACCCCAGCTCAGATTCCACCAATCCCTCGTCTGCATTATCACAACTGTCTCCTAACTGGCTCCCCTGCACTTCACACCCCATATCCATGGCCTGCAACCTACTCCCCATGCAGCATCCACCATGAACCCCTTAAGAGAGGTCAGGTCACGTCACTCCTATGAACAAAATCCTTCACAGACTCACCTTTATGAAAGCCGTTTGCCAAATGGCTACCATGATGCCCTTCTTTGTATCCACATGCTCATGTGCTCCCTTCCTAAGGTGACGCTGATCTTGCTGTGAGACTTCTGCTAACCCGCCAGATGACTGAAAAATGCCTGTTCACGGGCTGGTTCTCCATTGCTTCAGGGAACACTTCTGTTACCAGGTGAAAAGGTTCAAGCCAGCTTCCTGAAGAATGAGGGTCTTCTTTGAGAGAAGCCACTATCATTTCAAATGTCCCAGCTGAGTGACCCTTCAGCCCCATTTGGATAAGCCCCAGGCAGAGGAAAATGTCACACTAGACAATCTTGAAAAATGGTAACTTTATTGTATTAAGCCACTAAATATTGGGGTGGTTTGTTACCCAGCGAAAGCAAACTGATACACCATCATCTCACTCAGAAGGAAAGCCCATGTCCTTTCACAGCCCCTCTTCTGGACCACTTCACTTAGAGCCTTCCTGTCTGTATTCCTCACTGTCCCCTAGAGGCAACATACTTTGTTTTGTTTTCTATGCTTTCTTCAAATATCCATGGGGCTTGCTCCCTAGCTTTTACTTTTTATCTGTATCCGTGTATCATCCAAGAGAACGCTTACACTAACAAGTACCTCTGACACAGCCCTCGTCAGCTTTTTCTTAGTTCTCATGATCTGACACATTACCCTTTGTCAAACCTGCTCCCAAGAAAATGCTAGAATCTCTAAGAGCAAGGACTTGGTCTCATTTATTAGTGTATCTTTAGCACTTTCAATCGGGCCAGAAAAATGATAAACATAATAATATTTCTACCAACTCGGTGTCTAGGTTTATCACTATGATGTTTCTTAAGGACTGCACTCCACACTGGGGCAAGTTACATTTGATGCTGAATTCTGTATCACTTACAACCTTGAAACATTCAAGCACATAGCTGTCAAAATCCTCAGAAGGTCAGCTAGAGACCGGCCTGTCAATGGCCAACTTTAAGTTCTGTACCTTTTGACCTCCCCTCTTCCTTTGTTCTTTTACCCTTTCCTCCATTAACTTGTAAAAAAAAAAAGAAGATAGAGACAAAATAAAAAGCTCCAAGAAAATGTTATCAGCATAGAAATTTATTTAAATTCAAAATAATATGACTATAGTTAGAATAATGTAATAATTATCTAAGGGAAGTATCATCATTGGCTCTGAAACAGTCTAAAGATGTCATTCTTCTGGAGTCAAAAATATGTAGTAAGAATATACAGGAAGCAGAAATACAGAAGCAAGTGGGTTGAGCATGGGAAGTTGTAACAGGAGGGGCACACTTAAACACTGTAACAATTCAAACAGGAAGACACTGTCAACAAACCGTCTTACCCGTCAATCCCGGACAGTAAGTCAGCAACCCGGAATGAAGGAATAACCCCATCTGGTTAACAGGAAAAACTTCCCTCTAATTTGTCTTTGCAACCAATTTCTTTCCTTTTTACCATGGGCTCTATCTTGTTGACAAAACATTTGGTTTTAATTGCAAAGTGAAGTAAATAAAATATCCTGATCAGTTTTGTTGAAGGTGCTCAAGGATCAAACTTTTTAAAAAGGTCAACTGAGCTAGTTAACAGAAACCATCAGGTATGCTTGCTAAACAGATGAAAGCAGTATCATTTAAAACTGGGTGAGAAATCCCATGGATTACTGTGATGTAGACAATCAAAAGCAGACAGACGATCTTTGATTAAACCCATCACTTAGAATGAGCTAGAAGGAGGCTCAGGACAGAATCTGGTTCTCAAGTGTCCATGTACAGAGGGTACATCAGAAGGTCTCCTCCTCCCGCAGATACTGGAACACAGACGAGAAGTCTTTCTTTGAGTAGCCCTTGGCACACATCATCCTGTATATCTGGTGGGCCAGACTTCCTAGAAGAATTGGGCTCTTGGTGCTGGTGGCAGAGTCTTGAGCTAATCCTAGATCCTAAATCAAACAGGCAGGAGAAAGCATGTTGAGACACATTTTGAAACTAGGCTGCTTGCTCCTAAGGAGAGGAATGGAGGAGGAAGAATAGAATCTGGAAAAAAAAATCTTACATGCATTAAGTGTATGAGTGTGTATGTTTTCTCTCTTTTGATGCTGAGGATCAAACCAAGTGCTTCATGCAATGGTAGGTATGCATGCTGCCACTGAGCCACACCCTAGCCTGTATTATTTTATTAAGTGCTTTCACATAGCTGGAAAAGTGCTACAAACAGAAATCTTGACTTCTAAATATCCACACTCCTGTCCTTCAGGAAACCCATTTACTTTGTGTTTAGATAGAAATACTGTGCGGTCAGGATTACATAAAGATGTTTTCTTCAAGCCAGGTTGTGTTGGCACATACCTTTAATCCCAGCATTCAGGAGACAGAAGCAGGTGGATCTCTGAGTTTAAGGCCAGTCTGGTCTACAGAGTGACAACCAGGGCTACAGAGAAATCCTGCCTCCAAAAACCAAAGAACCAAACAGAGAGAGAGGTTATCA
Source organism: Ellobius talpinus (assembly GCA_001685095.1). Classification (NCBI taxonomy): domain Eukaryota; kingdom Metazoa; phylum Chordata; class Mammalia; order Rodentia; family Cricetidae; genus Ellobius; species Ellobius talpinus. The sequence goes on from LOJH01027949.1 coordinate 6,104, forward strand.
AATCTGTAGAGGTCTATATGACTGCTATAAGAAGTGTTTTCTAGCACGAAGGGAAACACATGGGGACAGTCTCAAATAGAACTCTATCCACAGGCAGAGAGTGGTGAGGATGAACATCTGCAGCCTACACAGACTCAGTCTGGAGAGCAACAATGAAGAAAGACTAGTATTCTTTGGGAGAAACAGTACCAGAATGGGAGCCCAGGAGGTATAGCCCAGGGGGGTAGAGTCCAGGTCCCGGGTAAAGCCTTCCAGAACAAACAGATGGTTAAGCACAGAGCTAAAAGATAGGTGTTAGTTAGGTAAAAGCATCTGGGGTTGAGGGAACAGTGGCGGGGAGAACAATCCTGACAGAGAATAGTCAGTGGAAAGGTCGGGAGCAAGGGAAAAAGAACAGTGAGTTCAGCACGGCTAAAGCACAGAGAGGAGCAGAATAGGGAAGGGAAGCAAGGCCACATCATCAAGGCCTTGTTAGACAAGCTGCAGAAAGAGACATTAACCTACAAAGAGCTGCGGGCTATTAAAGGCAGTACCAGAAGTGACACACTTTGGTTTTACATTCTAGCCTACTCCGATATCATGCGGAAAGCAATATGGAGACGATCAGAAGGATCAGTGAGGATGTCTGGTGGTGTATGCAGATGAGACACTGCCACGGTTTTGGTGGAGGGAGAAAAGGAATCTGAATGAATTCAAGACACACTGAGGAAGAAGAATGGACAAGTGTCCTGGGGAATTCATGAGAGCAGAACAAGCACAGCATTTGGGTGAATGTGTTACCACATTTGAATGGGGTTGAAGGTGGTGAGCTCTATGAGAGGCCGCAAAAATCTGACGGCTTAAGTGTTTTTTATAGTTGATATGACAAATGAAATGAGGGCAGTGAGTTGCCTTTTAAATGAGCAATTTGCACATAAATCCCTACATATACTTAAAGCAGGAAGATGCGCTTGAAACCCATGCATACTTTAACACAAGTGCATTAACAACCAGGGAATCCCACTACTCTCACTCTAAGGAGTCGGTAAGTTAATGCAAGTTTATAACGAAGGACAAAATTTCACTAGCTTACATTATAAACAAACCCAAGCTCCAGAGAAAAATCTTAGTCCATCCTGGCCCAGAAATAAAATGAACAAGGTAAGGATTTTTTTAAATCAAAGCCAAATTTACACTAATTTTCGTGGGAAACTGACTCACTGTTATAACAATTTTACCTTCTAGGATGGGTGCGTGTTTTGTTGAAGAGGGGGTGTGCTTCTGTGTGTGATGGTAGGGATTAGACTATTCAATATTGCTTTTCTCCCTCTCAGTCTCTGCATTTAACATACCTTAGCCATGAGTGTTGTTCCAAATCCACCTTGGTAGTTATTAGATGAGGGGACTCCATCCATCACCCCAGGTACAGGATTGTAAGTGTCACTGGACCAACATCGTCCTGAGCTCATATTCAGGATTTTAGCCAACAATTTTGGGTCAAGCCCTGACCTTTCAAAGGTTAAAGGAAAACATTAAATATCAGAATGTACAAGTCACACCCGACTTACTAACAAGTAAAGGCATTCCACCTGTTTGTTTATCACTATAAATCTAAAGACCACACAGAACTGGGGGGCAGAAGAGTCACTGCAAGTGGGCACCAGCTTGGGATATAAAGTGTCAGACCAACCTAGGCTACAGAGTAGCAGCCCACCTCAAAAAAACCCAAAATTAAAGGCCAGGAGTGGTGGCTTACACCTTTAATCCCAGCACTCTGAAGAGAGAAGCAGGCAGAGGTTTATGAGTTCAAGGCCAGCCTGGTCTACACAGTGAGTGCCAGGATGACATAGAGAGACCCCTCTTTCAAGCCCTCAGTAAAAATAAAGAAAACCAAAACAACAACAACAAAACACCATCCATAAAACTCAAAACCAAGTGAAGAAGCTAATCTTCAATTATGTGCTATTAAGAGCTGCTGATTAAAGCCAGGTGGTGGCAGTGCACACCTTTAATCCCAGCACTCAGCAGGCAGAGCCAGGATCTCTGTGAGTTTGAGGCCAGCCTGGTCTACAGAGTGAGTTGCAGGACAGCCAGGACTACACAGAAAAACCCTGTCTCAAAAACAAAACAAAACGAAACAAAACAAAACGAAACAAAAGAGCTACCGATTAACAAGGTCACTCCTGAGAGAACCTGCGCATCTCCTCTAAAGAGGAGGAATGCATCACCTCATCACAGTGTGTGCGGCTTCTCACACTCGTGGGTTCTGTTGCCTTCCAGATGATACTGCTTCGTCACTTATGAACTTTCAATCAGCCTGATAATCTAAAGTCTGTATCACATACAAGTGATCTATGTCAGAAAGAAATATCGACAACTCTGGAAAGCCACAGGCGTCTGGGTGGAAGCGCTTACACGTATGTTTACTCCTTTGGTTTTTAAGAGAGTAATTGCAAGAGATGAACGATGACCTGTAAAATGTGCTTAGGAGAGCTTATCATTACAAAAGACAGTATTTCCTGCTGCCCACTTTTCCTTATTTATTAAGCCTTCATTAGATAATCTTGCTTATGAAGCAAGTCTGCCCAGAGTGGTGACATATGCTATCTATTCAGAGACATGCGTTAGAGTTCTGGGTCACCTGCTGATAAGGTTACTGATCCTGATAAAACAAAGCTTGCCCGAGCGGAAACATCATTTGTTCTCTCACTGGGCTGATGGCATAAATGGCTGATCAGTGCAACCCTAGGAAGAGCAGCAAATGCTCATCAGCTTGAGCCTAAGGACTTTCACACAGTTTGGGAAGCCCAGTTTAAGTATCACTGAATCAAGTTTCAAATAAAACTTCCTACTCAGCCATTTATTGGTTTCTTTCATGCAAAGGACCATTATAAAACAACTGTCATAAAGCTTTCTACTTTGTCTTAAAATCAATCTCTTCTAGAAAAAAAATTGAAAAGAAACACTTAAGTAAAATTTTAAACAAACTGCACCTCAGCATACTTAAATTGATTACTGTATAGTCTGTTTGCTGCAAAATCTGAATACCCAAACAGCAAGGCATTTTTACTGATGCTAAAGCAGGGAAGAGAGCTGAGAGCCAGGAGTCACACAGAACCAGTGTGATACAAGATGCAATCAGGCTTCCGAGGTGGTGGTAATAAACAGAACACTGAGTGCCACACAGGTTGAGTTTGTATGCTGGCCCATATTATGATGATGGGTCTTTTATTAAGGATTCTATCAAACATAAAGATTCCAAATCAGCTATTACACATTCTGTCCAATAATAGACAGAAGCGCAACAGTTTCAGTCTTTTGAAAATACCTGAGTTTGGCAGGTAGTGTATACCTAATCTTAGCAAGTGGGAGGCAGAAGCAGGAAGATCAGGGGTTCAAGGCCAGCCTGGGCTACATAGCAAGTTCCAGGCCAACCTCAGCCACATTAGTCAGATGTTGCTTTAAAATGCCAAGGGGAAGACCCAAGTTTGCTGTGTGTGTACTTGCAACAGACACTTTCTTCCCAGTATAAATAAAATCAAGCTATCAGTATGACAGTGAGACACAAAGTGAGAAGACAAAGACAGCATTCTTAAGGAATAACTGTGAAAAGAAAAATCACAGATTAGCCATTAGCTAACTGCTGTAACCACAAATGTATTCGCTAAGCAAAACATACACCCATAAAGACAGCACATTTCCAAACATTTTAGGGGCATCCTATTGTCTTAGATTCCAAGATGCCAACACATCTAAAGCAGTTGACTTCCTTCTTTAGAACCTTCTGGGTTATGCTGGCTAGAACTTCACAAGACTCTTGACTGCAAAGGAGGTCCACACTCTGCAGCATTTGCTCAAATGGCGAGTTTAGCCCATTTCCCTAACTTTGGAACACCCTCTGCTTCCTCTGAATAGAACAAGCCAGGGAAAACACTGGCACTGGCTTAGGAACATGTCACTATCTAGAGGCATCGAAAGGGAACATGCACACATACAAAATCAGGTGAGAGCTGTTCCTCCGCTCACTTTCCAAACCTGATGCTGCCTGTCGTGGGTGCAGACTCCCTTCAGCAGCCTCCTGCTCCCTCCCTGCCCCCACTCTGCAGCAAAGTGTATCATTAAAAAGAGCAAGTGAGGAGTGTTTTGCATTTCCTTTTTCTGAGGCTTCTTCAGCTGGCACATACAGAACTGACAGCTAGAATTAGACAGGATATTAAAATCAGTTACTGAAGTCCTCTGTCTTCCACTGTGCCAAAGGCTTGTAATGGTCTGAAACCAGCTAGAATACACAGTAATTGTCATTCAGAGAGTCTACCCTAGAACGTCATGCTTCACTGGAGAAGACTGAGTTTCCATTTGAAATCAACAAATTAATCCAAGACAGGTATCTGAAAGGGCAAGTTTAATAGGAAGCAGCTACTGGGCTCTCAACCATGATAAAATGTTATTGCTGCTTCCCTGTAAATTGGCTGGGAACATATGATACTTCTGCATAAGAGCCCCATCGCTGCTCAGGAGATATACAGCTCAAGCCATCAAAAGGATGACAGTCTGTCAGTCCCCATAATAACTTGCCACTGGAGGTGGTTCGAGAGTGTGCGCATGCATGCTTGTGGCTTTACAATTGCTGGCATGTTCTCTGATATAAACAGAATGAATTCATTGCTCTGACTGCATATATAATGCAACTCAAATAAACGTCACGATGTCAAACCCAATCACCTCAAAAACACAAGAACATTAAATGAACTTTTGGAAGTAAAACCAATGCATGATAAACTTTAAAAAAAGGAAAAAGTATAAAAATTCTTTGTCTTCATCATGACCAAAATCTCAGGGGCCAAAAGTTTGTTCACGTTCTACCTTTTAAGTATCTACACTGGTATTTGGTAAGAATAACTGGGGGTTGCTATAACAGAAACAGATCTGGAAAGAAAACATCTAAAACTGTGCTCATTTTAATCAACTAATCACTAACTCACTCACACGTAATCAGACCTGCCATGTGTCAGTTCCAGGCAGGAGCCAACAAAACAACAAAGCACAGGCTGTACCCTGCCTACCAGGGCCAGGGGAAAGGATATCCACACCCAAAGGCCACGCAGCCACAGCCCATCCTCTCTCATTCCCTCCCGCCTCTCCTCTCCACTTAGTCAAGTCTTCACTCTGAGTGACTGCTATGTTTTCTTTTTTAAATATTATTTATTTTTATTTTATGTGCCTTGGTATTCTGCCTGCATGTATCTGTGTGAGGGTGTCAGGTCCTCTGGAACTGGAGTTACAGACAGTTGTGAGCTGCCATGTGGGTGCTGGGAATTGAACCCAGGACCTGTGGAAGAGCAGTCAGTGCTCTTAACTGCTAAGCCATCTTTCCAGCTCCATAAAACACACACACACACACACACACACACACACACACACAGTCAGCTTATAAGAAAGGTTATGAAGGAAAACTGTCCAAATAAGAGTCAAATCCTAACCTTGGATATCATTAAGTACTATGTGCCAGGAACTACTTTTAAAAAGCTAACAGAAGCTGGGCGGTGGTGGCACAGGCCTTTAATCTCAAGAGGCAGAGGCAGGCGGGTCTCTGTGAGTTCGATGCCAGCCTGGTCTACAAGAGCTAGAGTCAGACAGGCTCAAAAACTACACAGAGAAACCCTGTCTCAAAAAAATAAATAAATAAAATTAAAAAATCCACCCCCCCAAAAAAAAGTTACAAAAATTTATCAGCCATCTCAATAACCCATTGGGGGGTTGGTAGCATTATCACTTTAAAATGAGAAAGGCAGACATCTGTATATAGCTGGATGCAAGTTAGACAGACTCTAATCAGCCCGAAACTCGCTGTGTCATGTGGTGACATGTGCCAGTCAATCAATGTGTGGCACTTTATCAGTTAAGAAATCCTATCAACATTTTTATTATTAACCTCCTGCAATTGTTCTATTGCTTAGGATATAAAAATAAGAGTTTCGCCAGGCAGTGGTAGCACATGCCTTTAATCTCAGCACTTGGGAGGCAGAGGCAGGTGGATCTCTGAGTTTGAGGCCAGCCTGGTCTACAGTGTTCATTCCAGGATACACAGGGCTATACAGAGAAACCATCTCTCGAAAATCAAAATAGTAAATAAAAGTTAAAAATAAAAGCTTTAATCCTCACGTAAGAGAAAAGGCAAAACTGAGGTAAAATAATCAGGAAACTGAAAGTATACCTGTGGGAAAAGCTCCCTTTGTGAAGAGCTTTCATCCCACCACAAGCAGCAGTGTTTATAGTCCCTTTTGATGCAAAACAACATGGTGGCTGCAGGAGGGGAGTGGGCTTGACTGACCATGCAAATCACTTGTTACATCACCAGTGTTTCTTGAGAATCAGTTCTCAGTGGAGCACAGTTAAAAATGAAACAACAAAGTGCACATTAACAATGTTGTTTGTGGGTGATCACAAACCTCTCACGCTACAGAACGGCTTCAGAGTCTTAACTAGGAATCTAGGGACAAAAGAAAAAGATCTAATAAAAAGGACTCTCAAAGCATATTATGCACCAATATTTTTTTTAAAGATTTATTTATTGTGTATACATTGTTCTGCCTGCATACCAGGAGAGAGCATCAGATCTCATTATAGATGTGGTTGCTGGGAATTGAACTCAAGACCTCTGGAAGAACAGCCAGTGCTCTTAGCCGCTGAGCTACCTTTCCAGCCCTGCACCAATATTTTTTGCACTTTATTTTTTTAACAAAATTTTAAAATTTCACTAACATCTGTAAAGGCTCACTGTAAAAGAGCAAAGGGTCAATTTTAAACTGTATGGTTTTATTCTTCTATTAAAGAGAAACCATATTACAGAAAAAACGAAAACACTGACTTATGAGAATGAAATTAATCAGAAATGATCATGTCACTGGAACAGGCGACTCAATTTGTAAAATGTTGACATTAGTACTCTAGAAAATTCTACTTGTGAGTGAGCAGAATATAAATGCAGCTGAACCACTTTGATGCTGTACTACTCTGTGGGAATTTACTACTTGGGAATTTATGCTTGCTGATGCCAATTTTCCCTTTCACCTTGCAAAGCGCAATAAATCGTGGCCGCTCTCTATACTCTATTAGAGAACAATCCTGTCACTTTAAACCGTTTCTGTAAACCACAAAGATAGACAACAGCAGAAGCTCTCATCCCAGGCTGTCAGAACACTAAGACAGACTCTTGTTAGGCAATGTGGGAAATAACTTAGTACAATCTAAAACATTAGAAAATTATATATTATTTTAATAGTTAAATAAAACAATCAAGTTTCTGCCTTGTTTTTGACTTCTTATGCACATTTTATTCATATTTATAGGTCTCTCTCCTCTCATACAATACACACACATACACACACACACCTGTATATATTTAGAGTTTTGGTAAAACTGAACAAACATTTAAAAGATTCATATTTTTCAGAGTCAGGAGTGTTAGGTTCTATTATACCATGGAACCATAGAAATGCTTCCTATTCTCAAACATTATTTTACCACACTGGGTCATGGCCAAAATAAGATAAACCATTTTTCTGTTATTCATGTCCCATGTGGATTTATGCCACTTTCAATGTTTTCCTTGAGAACCAACCCAGTGCAGTAGCCAAGGGCTTTCCCTTCATCACACATTTTGGTCAGTTGTTATTCCTGTCGTTCTTTATTAGCTGGCATCTGGAGAATTTCCACAAGGACTTACCCTAGATGTAAGTTTCACTTTGATTTTTTAAATTACATTTGTGTGTGCGTGTGTGTGCGTGCATGTGTGCGTGCGTGCGTGTGTGTGTGTGTGTGTATGTGTGCACTCACTTGTCATGGCATGTGTGTGCTCAGAGGACAACCTGCAGCAGTCAGTGCTTACCTCCCACCACGTGGATCCTGGGGATCAAGCTCAGGCTGTCAGGCCTGGCAGCGGGTGCTCTTGTTTTACCTGTTAAGCCATCTTTCTGTCCTCAAAGCTTCATGTTATTTATTTTATTCATTTGTTTGTTTGTTTACTTATTTGGAGACAGGGTCTCACCATGTAACTCTGGCTGGCCTGGAACTCACTATGTAGAGCAAGCTGGTCTCAAAGACACAGAGAGATCTGCCTGCCTCTGCATTCCAAGGTCTGGGATTAAATAAAGGCATGTGCCACTATATCTAACCCAAGGGTTTGCTTCAGGAGAGAAATAATCAGAGTTTTGATAGAAAAGTATTCAAGAAATGCCAGAAGACACAATGCCTAAGGAACATCCTGAGCCAGGGATACTCAGTGAGGAGTAAAAGCAAACTTGTGAGAAAGGGGGCATGTCAGGAATCTAGGATAACCTAGGTTTACCCAGACTTTTACTTTTTATAGTTTAGTCCCTTATTTCCAGAAAAATAAGAATAAAATCATACATATAAATTGATATGGATATTAATTATGTTGTTAGCAACAATTAACTTTATAAGCAATTCAAATTCCAGGAAGTTTTGTTTTCTTCTTCTATGAAACTGGTCTAGAGAACAGATGTGAAAATATGCTAGTAAAAAGTTTTTCCATAGCCTGAAACTGGCCATAGCACAGATATGATGCTCTAAAGGGCTCCCACGCACAATGGTTTTATTAAGGCTTTGTACAGACATGCTTTACCATCTTATAGACATGGTTCTAAAATGTAAATGGTATGGGATATTGATAAACCAATTAGCGCTGATGCAAAGCAAATTCCTCTTTTATCTCAATTACAACATGACAACTTAATAGGTCAAGATAGTTTAACATCTGAGACGGGCAATTCAATAAAACAACAGCATCTTGATATGGTAATTAAGAGGAAATGTGAATCCATTACCATGTTTTAAAAAATATCTCAAGCACTTCGGCTCTTTTTATTGCTTTTATCAAGAGCTGCGGTCTGAGTCGCTCCTCTACTTTGTGCTGTATCTATCTGATAAGCAGCCCGGGGATATAAAGAAAAGCTATGGAAAAAGTGGCCTGCACATTAAAGAAGTTCTCTAAAATAAAAAAAATGTGTATTTATTATATTCATGAAATACAGAACATTAAAATATTAATTAGTCGATTAATCATATATAGCATTCCCAATCCAAAAGATTAAAGGCTAAAATTAAGGCATTAACCTTAAGCATTCTAGAGAATTATCACTGAAAAGAAAAAGAGAATTTCTGACTCAATTTAAATAAACAATTAGTGAACATTGTATTTTAAAGATCCTAAGGTAGAGTAACCAAGCAAGTTAAAATGAAAGCTTTGTACGTGAATCGAACCTTTAGGAATGGAAGCCTGGTTATTCTAACAGACCACCAAGAACCCTGCTAGTGCAGATTCGGAGAAATACATTTAAAACAGGTATATAAAACTAGTAACACAGCATAACACTTGAATTCACTACACATTAAAAACATGTTTCATTCGAATTTGTCCTAACATTTCCAAAATATGTTTGAATTTTATAGTTTGTGCATTTCAGTATAATAGAAAATATGAGGCTTCCATATAAAGAGCATAATATAACTTCAGTGTAGAGTGTAATATATTTTATGGCTGTGGCAAAGAGTGTTGACATTCCCTAGGGTCCTATTGCTTGTCCAATAAGCAAAGTCTATTAAAATTCAATAATGAAGCACTTTCAATGTGCTCCTGAACTAACTCATTTATCTCTCATGAACATCATCTTTTAACATCCAAAATCAAATAGGGAAGACAATGAAAATTGTTAGTATATCAAAATGTTCTCTTCCACAAACCTGATTCCAAGGTTCATAGCTTCAGCGGTTCCAATCATACTTATAGCCAACAGCATGTTGTTGCAGATCTTTGCGGACTGAAAACAGAGTGCATATTAAGTATCTTTATTTTCAAGTTATAATTTCTAAAAGACTTTCTTTACCTGATTCCATAAGGTTCTCTCTTGAAACAAACAAATAAACATTCAATGGTGGATTTTCTCTAAATGGGTAAGGAAATGTGATTCAGTGTATGTCCCTCTGAGCCTAACCCACTGTCCTCAACAGTGTCCTGGGAGTCTCTTCCACTCGGTTAAAAAAAATGACACTCCTACTGTGGCCTCAACACTAAGGACGACTGATCCACGTGACACCATTGCTCTCAAAGGGATCGATTTACATTCTAATTGGGAAATGAGAACGATACGCTATATGAACGGGGACAGATGAGCACACAAGAACACTAAACGGTGAAGTCCATGGAGGGGACAGCAGGGTTCAGGAGGAATGGAGTGAACGTGTGAGTGTTAGGAGTAGGGCAGGGACAATTCAGTCTCCGAGTTCAGTACTAGTTATCTCATCACTGAAAACAGGGTCATGGAGGACGTGGAACCAGAAATCATCTCTCTGAAGGTCAGGACAGGATATAAATAGGCAAGAAAAAGAAGGAAGGGCATCAGGGTAAATGCTAAGTATATAAAAGGACTAGGTACACAGAAGCATGGGATGAGCCTGGGGTTACAAGAATAAAATGAGCCTGGGGTTATAAGAACATTACTCATATATATGACTTAGGGAACATGGAGATATTTGATAGCTAAGACTGTCAAGTGGGGCAGAAAGTTAAACTCTGACATGGTAGAAGTAGGGATCTACTGGCCCTCTGAGCAGCAAACTGGGTTCAAGATAATGGAAGGCTATACCCAGGTAATGTGTGGAATGAGAAAGATAATCAACAAAGGTAAAACTCAATACAGATTACAGAATGGTAAATTTAAACTCAACAAGGAGTCCTAATATGAAAACCTTGAGCTTAGTGACTGGGCAAAGCATTACAAGGAAGAATGGATTATGAGCTTGGGTTAGGAGCAGGACAGGAACAGCCAGTTCAATTCAGAGTTCAGTGCTATCAGTCATCTATTTCTAAAGGAAATGCTTGCTTTTCAAGAAGATTAAAGTGCACAGGTTACTTCTTCCTCATTGAACTGACGTCTGCCCAAGCCTACCAACAATGATGAAAAACCAGCTCATCCCAATTTAACTTAAATCTAAGCAGGGAATCCACAGCATGAGCCAAGGGGGAAAAGGTGTAAGAATGTGGTCAGAAGAACATTTTACATTGAGTCATGTCAATCATGTGACAACATTACCTGCCCAGTCCCAACAGCTCCACAGTACATCACATTGGAGCCCATGCATGCCAGCAACTCTTGGGCAGCAGTAAATTCATCTTCAACTCCTCCCACCATAAATGTAAGGTTTCCAGACCGAGCAGCTCCTACACCTGAGTTATTTAGGGAAAAGAGATTGAAGCAAAACTGCTCAGGTAAAATACCAAAATGAGAGAAAAACCTAAAAACCAAAGGGATTTATTTAACCCTTGCCTCAAAAATTTATTTCTGCCAGGCATGGGAAGATTCTCAAATCTGCAGAGTGTTCCAGTAACCAAGCATCATGTAGCTTCATCATAAACCCCAAAGACACACACAGCCATATACACTTAGAGTTTATTGGAGCCCCAACTGGCACCACAGCATACAAAGGAACCTGCTCTAAAGGCAAGTTCACAAGCTCCTTCTCCAAATCCCACCTACTGATGAGACCTGGAGACCTGGGTCCTGGGCCTCCAGCACGTAGGCATTTGGGTAGCCAGGCTCTTCCTGAAGGGAGAGGTGGCTGCTTATCTAGATCACTCTCACATGCATTTTCCAGCATCAGCAGAGTGTTCTCATCTTTCTCTCCCCTCCTGCCACATCTCTGAGCAACTCTTCTGGTGACATGAGCATGAACAAGAAATAAACTTTGATGGAGGAGGGTCATCTGTCCTATTTGTTACTTTCATTGGTTAATAAAGAA
>LOJH01027950.1:267-17898 GCA_001685095.1 Ellobius talpinus
TGTGTGTGTGTGTGTGTGTGTATGTGTTGTGTTGTGTTGTGTTATAAATACATGGATACACACACATATATAGTGTCACACCTTTACACTGATCCAATATCTTAAATGGCTCCAGATATACAGATGCTAAATTGCTCAACATAACACTCCAAGTACCCTCAGCTCAGCCATCTAAATACCACTTCTATGTAATGGGCTTAAACTTATCATGACATTTACTATTATTTCTCTGATTTAACAAATAAGAATACTGAAGGCCAAGAAGTCTACACTAAAGTCTATATTATGCCAAACCTAGCAGTAGAGGAAGATGATGTCCCTCCCCTGTGCCAAATCCAGTCTGTTACCAGTTTTTGCAAACAATGCTTATATTAATATACTCCTATCTGTTGTTCATTTCCTGTTAAAGTGACAGAGTTAAGCAGTAACCACAGAAAACACTATTGTGGGTAATTCCCCAAACACTAGCCCTCTAGTCTTTATTATAAAATATTTACAAACCATGATCTATAATAAAAGATATTGGAAGGAAGGTGCGAGAAGTATGCCAATGAATCACGGGGTAGAGGCACTTGTCATTAAGTCTGATGACCCACATGATAGAAGGAGAGAGCTGACTCTGGCAAGTTGTCCTCTGACCTCCACACATGTGCTGTTGTAAGTGTGTGCCCCCCATACACACACTGCAAGAAAATAGTATGTGGCAATCATACAGAGTAGAAAAAAGAAATACTGATACTAATTAACTCCAAATGTGTGTCTAATAGTTTAAAAGTGTTGTCATGTACATTAATGTGCTGCTTTACTGTTTTTTATTTCGCTCCACAGCACATTTAAAGAATGCACTATTATGCTTATTTCCCAAATTGAGAATTAAAAACTGAAGTTTAGAGCTAAATAAATTTTCTGTGATCGCACAGCTATGGAACTGAAGAGTGAGAACTTAAACCCAGGATGGATAATTGAAAGTTAAGGATTTGGGCTGGACAGATAGCTCACCAGTTTGGAGTGTCTACTGCTCTTACATGGGATCTGCGTTTGGTCCCTAGCATCTGCATTCAGTGACATACAACTGCCTATAATTCCAGCTCTATGGAATTTGAACCCTTCCTGAAGACTCGACAGGAACCAGAACTCCCATGCACATAACCACACAAACACACACACAACTACACAAAAATATTTAAAAAATAATAAAATAAAAAAAGAAAGTTAAGAATTTAAAGGCAAGATTCCTTAGTCTAAAATTTACATATTTAATGAGTCACTTTTGCAGTAGTTATAAAAGCTTAGACTAGGGGTACTTGTTTATGAGAAGGGGTCTAGTGGCAGAGAAAATGGAGGCAAATGTGGCCAAACTGTACTATGTAAATGTGGAAAACTGTCAGCTGAAAATGGGAAAGTAGTGAAATGGTTGTGGAGAAGGCCAAGTTGTGGGTAAGTTTGAATATTGTATTGAGGAATGTGGAATCCGAAAGCTGTGTGGAGCACTTTAAGGTTTGGGCCAATGGGCAGGTGTTTGTAGATGTGAAGGTTAGAGCAACACTGGGCATGAATTTCAGAGGCCAGAACTATTTTAAAGCAGTGTTATTAATTTGAGATTTCTATATCATTGACTTTAAAGGGGTTTTGGATCATCATCCTCAGAAAGCTCATTCAAAAATTTATGTGTGTATGTGTTTTCATGTGTGTGGAGCTTCAAGTATCTGTGGATGTATGTGTGCACCAATGTGTGTAAGTCCTTGTAGAGGTCAGAAAATAACCTTGAGTGTCCTTCCTCCACACTGTCTACCTTTTTGTTTTTAATACAGGGTCTCTCAATGGTCTGGAACCCCACACATAGGCAAGGTTGGCTGGCTAGCAAGTCTCAAGGATCCATCTGTTTCTGCCTTTGCAGATCTGGGATTGTAAGCATATCACCGTGCCTGGGTTCTTTTTAAAACATGGATTCTAGAATTGAACTCATGTCTTCCTGCTTGCAAGGCAAGCACTTTACCAGCTGAGCTATCTCCCTAGCCCAGAATTATGCATTTTTATTACTTTTCCTAGCTAAGAGATCTATAGTATCAGCAAATTTCCTGACTGTTCTTCTTTCAAATGTTAGAACATTCACATAAGTGGATCAGGGAGCTTGGAGGACTATAGCATAAGTTTACTTTTTGTGATATTTGGGGAGAATGGGAATCCAGTTCAAGTAATTTTAGCAAATATTGAGTAAGATCTCTTAAGCATCAGGTACTGTTTCAAACACTTGGGATACATCAAAGAGCAGCGTTAGCATACATCTCCATCATCTGGAAGCTTCATTTCTACAAGAGTATGTACAAGGAAGAGCAAATAAGCAGTTTAATAAATAATATGGAAAGATGGATAAAGAGACTATGAATAGAGAGATGTGCATGAGTACTCGAGTATAGAGTTCTGGATCTTGGGTGTCTCAAAGAGGATCAGAATCACTGGAATGATATGGAATAAATAGTCATTAAAATTCAGATTCATGGCCTCTTTAACAAACTGTCTTTCTCTACGAGCTGAGATCCTGCCTTCTGCGAGTTTCCCAGGTTCATTCTCACACTACGCTTGATATTCTTGGACCAAAACTTTGCTTCATATATCTTTGCCATTTTGAAATTCATACAAAGAATTCTTTGTTTACAGATTAAGAAAGTCAAATGCTCCTTACAATCTAGCTTAAAACTTCTCTGTTATTATGAACCACTTCTTCTTCCTCTCAGATTCTGAGAAGGAGGTGAGTTGGCTAAGAGTCAACCTGTCAGGCAATCCTTGGCAGCAGGAAAGATCAAAGAAAAAGAGGGAGTAATCACATATTACTCAACATACACATGGTCAATTACAAAAGAAAAACTTAATGCTTGGTTTGCCTACAAACATAAATGGAAAACGAAGCTCTTTTATAGGACTAGAAGACTACCAAATTCAAAAAACCATATGGGACATGAAGTATTAGCAAATGCAAATGCTTTTGCATGTCAGAGAGTGGAGCAATTTGATGGGGCATTGGATTTCATTATTAAAAGTAATAAGTAGAACAAGGAGCTATCTCTTCCCTGTACTTTAACAATCACAAGCATTTTCTAGGCACTGTATCAGTGCCAGGAGCCCAGCTAAAACACTGGCTGCACTTAGCTCCCGGAGCCCTCACATCAGCTCCACAGGCACAGATAATCACTATCTTTCTTTCCCCAGTGTGGAAACAGAAGCAGTGGGAAGTTTAATCACTTGATCCTAGCTGGTAGAACTAGATTTGTTCTCGGCACCTGGCTGCTGGCTGCTTCCTTTTTTTTTCTAGGTTTTTTTTCCTTCCAGATTTTACAATAAAGGGTGGTAATTACTGGCTCCCTAACATGTACTAAAGACATTATCTCTTCATTCTGTTTACCATTTCCAGATACCATCTCTTCTTTCCTTGTTGGCCAGATTCTGGAAAAGTGAACCCTATCTGTCTACATTGGTCCATCTTCGTTCACTCTGGCTGGCTCTAGTTACTCAGCTTCTCCCATTTGTACCCCTGGCTGACCTCTATGCTACACCTGCCACGAGAAGCCTTGTCTGTCTTCTCATGGTGCTTTCCAGCTCAGCTTTCATTATCCTGAAGCTAAGGGAACATCCACTTTCATAGCATTCATTTCTAGTTTCTGTATCCCTACTCACCACCCCATTCCATGAAGAGATCCTGTACCTTTGCCTTCTTCTTAAGGAATTCCCAAACATGTCCATTTTCTCCAGACTGAACCAAGTCCTCCCTGAGCTACTGCCTCCTAGTAACTAACAGTTACTCTCTCCTTAAATACATCCATTTGCATGTAGTCAAATTGATAATTTCAACACTAAATTTCTCACACAGTTTTTCTGATTAGATTTCTTACTGATTTCCAGCTGCTTTTGGGATCAAGCCCAAAGGCATCATCATGACCCATGAGGGGCTGTGGGACTGGGCATCCCTATCTTTACCCCTTCCTTGTAGCTTTGTTTTGCCCTCCAGTCATAGTGAGCTTCCATTTTCTGAAAACACTGTTTCTTGTACAAAGAGATTCTGCATGTGCCATTCCTCTGAAGATACGTATGCCTGCTTCCTATCTCACACGCTTCATAGTTTTGCTCACACATCAATTGGCCAAGGCTTTGTATTTATGGAATCCACCCTCCTGCTTGTTCACTTATTTTCTTGTCTCTGTCTTGTTCTTCTGTAACAGTTATCACAGCTAGTAGTTCTGATTTATTTGTTTGTAATTGTTTCACTGCTATCTGTGTTGCTTCCTCTACATGGTATTATTTATGATCATGATAGTGCCTGTGGGGAAGAAAGAAAGGAACGAAGGAAGGGAAGAAGGAAGAAATGAGAGAGAGAGAGTTAATCGCGAAACAGAAAGGATTACATGGGCATTTAGTTCTTTCTCTCTCTCCCTCCCTCTCGAGGGATGTATGCACATATATACAGGTACACACACACACGCACGCACGCACACACTCACACATGCACGCACGTGCACACATGCACACACACGCGCACACGCACACGCATACCATGGGCAGAGGAGGATGTCCAAGTGTGAGGTGATGTTCTCTATCATTTCCGTTTTTTGAGACAAATTATCATATATGACCTGAAGCCCAGCAAGCTTCTGGTATTTGCTGTCTACATACTCCCATTCTGTGGTTACTGCCATGAACAAAAAAAGAAATGCCTGGCTTTTTCCTGGGTCCTGGTGATTTGAACTAGTCTTTGCCAGAAAGCACTCTTATTCACTCAACAAACTCCCTATCCCTAGAGGTGTGTGTGTGTGTGTGTGTGTTGTGTGTGTTGTTGTTGTTGTTGTTTTTGTTTGATATAGTCTCATTAGGGTGGTTCCACCTGGCCTGTAACTTACTATGTAGACCAGGCTGATCTGAACTCAACAGAGATTCACCTGCTTCTGCCTCCCAGATGCAGGGATTAAAGACCAGAGCCACCATACCTAGCATCTATATTTTTTTATTCTTTTCTACCACATTAAAGGCATGGAGCTTATGATTGACTATTCTCAGTTTTTAAAATATTTTTAATACTCTCTAAGAATTGTCTTTCTTTCCAAAAAAGCACACTGTTCCTGCCATTTAGTTAAAATATTTTTCTTACATTTAGGAGATGACTTCATGAGATCAGAGATTGGACCAGTAGCTTATATTGTATGATACATAGCAAAATCTCAATAAATATATTTAAATGAAAACAAATGAGTAAAGAATTAGTAAAGGTCACCAATTTGCACTATGTTTACAGTGTGTTTTCACTACACAAACTACACCAATTATCTCAACAGTGTTATACATTTATTTTCATTTTATGGAAAACAATACTTAGGCTAAAAGCATATAGAAAACTCTTCCTTGAGGTGCAGCAAATGCCAGAGCTAGAACAGGAATCCCTTTTCTAGTTGTTCTACAGCAGCTCTTTCATCACAGCATCATCATTTATTTGAGGGTATCATGCCACGACTCCTCCAGTCAAAGAAGTGTGAGCTTCCAGAAACAGACCAAACTGCAGGCTTCATCCCTGCTGGAATTTATTCCTCTTCACCAGGGGCCTTTTCTTGGGTCAGTAGACAATTTTGGTCAGTAGTAATGCCAAGGATCCAAAGAGAATTAAAAAATTCAATATTCTGTAGATTATCTAAGAGGAAGAAGAACAACTCCACTCCAGATGTTCCTCACAATGTGTCAGGCATGTGCTCTTGAAGGCATCACTTATACAAATAGCCATTCTATAGAGGGTCTTCTGGTCAGCAATCACAGAATACCTGGAACCCCTGGCAAAGGGGTTTTTGCTATAAATCATACCCTGAGCTGTTGGGGATGACACAAGGAATGTAGCTTCTCCTTGCACCCTGAGGTGCAAGTTTGGTGTTCAGTTTGGTTTTCACCTTATATCACTTATGGGGAACACTATCAAATTCCAGAATCTTGTGTCACCTTAATAATGGATCTAAACACTATATCACAGTGGGTTACCATGTACCTGTAACCAAATTTCATCAATGAACAGCTCACCCCAAGATTGCCTCTCTAGACCTTTCATCTGTTTTGAAAAAAAACCCTCTCAAATATTGGGTAATGTGTTTTTGCAAGTCTTAAAGTCCATATCTCTAAATGGTGACCATAAAACCACCTCTGCATCACTACCAAGCTTCTCCAACTAGCTGTAATTCCTTGACATCACCAGATCCAGGTGTTGTCCAGGGTTAACAGATTGTCTTATGTTTTTGTTTCTGGATTATTTGTTCAAATTGAGACCTAAATGAAATTAAAATCAAATGTTCTGACTGATTTTTATGAGTATCTCTTCTAATCTATAGCATACCGTCTGTCTCTCTCTCCCAATATTTTATGACAAAACTCTATTGTTCATCCTTCTGACATTTGCGTAGCCTGGATTAGTTGGATTTCCACCCCATTGTGCTATTTAACATGCTCTCTTGACCTTGTGCTTCTAGTAATTGTGCTGTAGGTCTAGAGAGTTGACTGAACTTGTATTTGTTTTGACTTTTACTGTTTGTTTGTTTTTGGTAGTCAACGAAACCAGTATTAGTCTAGTTCTAGATCCATTTGACCGAATAGAATTTGAGCTTTGTTTGTAACTGAGGATCTATTTTGGACCAGGATGAACATGTCCTCAAGCCCTGTTGTTCCCTCTTTCTGGTGTGACCTTTGGGAAGGCACTCTGAATCCTACTTCTCTCAGATATGATGTGAGCTTCATACTGATTCCTAACTTTTAAGATTATTGCATTAAGTAAGTTGAATAATAACACGTTGAACCATGTGCCCACACATAATAAATGCTAAGTAAGAACAAGCTATTACTTGTCTTGCATTTTATCCTTTCTCTTCCTGCTCTTAGTGCTTTCCATCTGTCTTTTCATATATTTTTATGACCATAAAAGTATCCTTGGCAAAAAATAATAGAGTTACCCAGGCATTCACACCAATCTATCTCCATTGCCTTATTCTTTATTGTCCTGCCCTGCGGGAAGCTGTGACTGAATACCACCAGAGATGCCCAAGTAGCCTTTCCCTCACTCACTACAAAAGTCACCATCTTTATGTTGATTTAAAAATGTGTTCCTATACATTCACTGTCCTTAGCCAGGGGTAGTGGTACTTGACTATAATCTCAGCTCTTGGGAGGCAGAAGCAGGTGGATCTCTGTGACTTTGAGGCAGGCCTAGTGCACATAGAAGGTTCCAGGACAGCCAGAGCTACAGAGTAAGACCCTGTCTCAAGAAAAAAAACACCAAAAATTAAACCAAAATATTTACTGTTCTTGCTGTTTCTGATTCCATCTGTCACTACTCTACCTAGCACACTTCAGCCATTTAATATAGCTTATGTGTTTGAATAAGTACAATGAGAACTCAAATATAAGCTTTGCCACAAAAATGTCTATGTGCCTGCTGTTTAGATGTACATGTATTTAAGCTTTTGTTTCATTGTAGTAAAATGGGTTTAAAAATGTTCGCAGAACAGCTAATAACCCATGAACAACCCTTTGTAATGTCACTTGATATGTAGAAGAAGATCAATAGCTTAGTCCTCTCCCCTGCTTCTAATGGGTAGCGTTTCAGTTGTGTGACACCATCTTAGGTCTCAGTTGGACTTTCTTTTTGGTTGATATTCGTTCTTGATTCTCGAGCATTTTTTAATTACACACATCCTTGACACCCTTTGAACCCATCTTAGTCTCCTTGTGCTGCTATACAAAATTACTTGAGACTGGGTAATTTTTTGAGAACAGAAATTCATTTTCTTGTGGCTCTGGAGGTCAGGAAATCTAGAACAAGCTGCCAGCACAAATGGGTGTCTACTAAGGGCTACTGTCTGTTTCCAAGATAACAGCCTTTTTGTTTACCCTCTAGAGGGGATGATGGTTCAGTCATCGTGGCAGCTGCAGCTGAAGGGAACCCTTCCTTCCACCTCAAGCTCTGTTGTAAGGGAGAGAATTACATTCATAACAGCAGTGGCCTCATATCTTAATTTCCTACCAAAGACCATGCCCTTCTGTTGCCACAAAGATGTGATTTCACTGTGTGACCCAGGCTGACTTCAAACTCATGGCCCTCCTGCCTCAGCCTTCTCAGTACTGAATTTAACAGGTATGATCCACCTACGTCAGCAGAGTGTATCTCTTAACACTGTTCTACTGAAGATTAATTTCAACAGTAACTTGGGAGCCATTCTTGAAACTACAGCAGGCATAATTTTCTGCCAGTCACCTACATTAGTTCCTAAAAGAAGTTATTCAGCTTTTAAGTCCTGAATATTTTTTATATTACTTGTGAAGAAAGCAGTTAAGATGCACAGAGACTTCATCACTGCCCTTCAACATTAAAGATAAATCTTTTTGTTTATTTTTTGTTTTTATATGCAGATTGCAGTTTTCCCTCCCTCCTCTCCTATCAGCCCCTTCCACCACACACATCCACTCCTCCTCCTCTGTTTCTCTTCAGAAAAGGGCGAGCCTCCCATGGATATCAGCCAGCTGTGATATATAAAATTGCAGTGAGGCTATGCATCTTCTCTCCTATTAATGCTGGCTGACACAATCTGGTAGGAGGAAAGAGTCACAAAAGCAGGCAACAGAGTCAGAGACAGGCTCCACTTCCACTGTTAGGAATCCCACAGGAAGACCAAGTTACACACCTGTAACACATATGTGAGGTCTGGTCAGTATACACAAGCTCTCTGGTTGTGGGTTCAGTCTCTGTGAACCCCTCTGCCTTAGGCTAGTTGATTTTGTGGGTTTTCATGTGGTGTCTCTGACCCCACTGCCTCCTGCATTCATTTCTCCAGATCTTCCACAGAGTTTAGATTTTGGGTTCTTCCAGAGTCATAAAACTACAATCTTTATGACCATAAACTTATTAAATATTTAAAAATCACTTTTAAGCTAGTAAAGAAAACTGAAGCATGGGAAGAAAAACCACAAACCTCAAAGCCTGTTAGCAGGTAACCTCCTGCTTCTGTGTATATCATTGACCAAAGATGTAAATTCAAGGGCCTCTGTCATCACTGGGTCCTTCTAATATACCTTGGTATAGACAAACCTCTTTACTATCAAATACTCTTTACTAGATTCTAGAATTCCTCCTACCACTACCCTTCTCTTTACCTCTACTTTATTCACACATCTTAGTTACTCCTCAGTCTATTAGAAGCAAAGGTCTGCCCCACCATCCAAATGATAATTTTATCAAAAACTCGGATTCCTCCTCACCCTTTTCAGATGGCATACATCTATTTTCAGAATAGCTTTGACTTAATTCTTCAACTTTTGCTTACTGCAAATTTGACTTCTCTCAACAAAAGGAACTACTGGTTCTCTTTAAAAACTTGCTCAAATCTGATTCTTTTTTCCTTTTTTGTACTCGATAATTTGATCCCCTAAAAATTAGATGGGACACGAACAGTAGAAAGAAAGTAATTAATAGTATTGTATTGGGGAATTGGTGTTAGTAAAGATGCTTGCTCCTTACCCCAGGGCTTCCCAGGTCATTGGTTCTCAAGTGCGCATGTGCCTAGTTTGAATGGACCTGGAAGTAGACATGTATTGGTATAGAGACTAAAGTGTAAATGTCCATAGGGCTTTAGTAACATGTCTTTGAAAGCATTCTGGTTTTGGAGTCACATAGATCTACGTTTTAATTCTAGCTTCTCACTTCTACGTTGGGTTGCATTTCATATGGCAATATGTTGAAGCTCTATGGTCTCATCTCTTCTCTAAGATGAAGATAATAAAGGTGCCCTTCTTCACAGGGCTCTGACATATTCCAGTGAGCATGAATGAAAGGCAGTACATAAATCAGATCTAGGTTAGAGTTCTGTTTCACCACATACTGCGGGGATATAATTTCATTCCTCAGAATCTGAACAGGAATGCTATGATAATGGTATTTAAATCACAGAGTTGTTAGACTAAATAAGATTATGCTGGGAAGCATTTAGCAAATTCCTTGTACATTAAATCCTTGATGCAAACCAGTTGCAGCTTATTCCTCTTTCTGTCCATTCTTCCATCCCACTCTTATTATTCGGTTTGTCCTCTTGTCATCTTCAGCTCTTGTCTCTGATTAAAGCATCTAGGGCAGAGTACGTATAATAAATGCAATTGCTTTGCCGTCGCAGTATCCCCTTATCCTAACAAACAGATACAGTCAGTTTATCGAGACAAGAGGCTCATTCTTTCCTAAAGGCAAAGGTAGTATCTCGGAAGATTGTTTCCATCGACATGTTTCCAATTGAAAGTAAATAAAATGTTAAAATGCTAAGATAATTCTAAGTGGATACAGATGTGTCTAGAATTGCTTATATTTGTAAACAAATATGTGTAGTTGCTCATATTGTTCTATACACTAATAAACTTTGATCTGTATACTGTTCCTATTTAAGACTTAGGGAATAGTTATTAAATTATCAAATACATGTCTATGTGAAGAAAAGTGTATATGTCTGAAATTTTACAGCTTTTTATGAATGATACAGTGGTACTTACTAATAAACACATTTTAATGTGTAGAAAGCAAAGTACTTTAGCATGCAAGGAGTTGAAGTTACTTGTATCAGTATTTGAACCAAGAGTCTTGTTCCAATAATCGTATTCTTGGCTTCTACGTTCTGCTGTTCACCAAGCATCTATAACATTTTATTCATTCATTCTGGGTTAAGTGACTTGAACTTTTCAAATTGCCTTGAATGAAATACGTTTATAATGAATCTGATAAGGGTCTCCCTCATTAAAAGCCTGGAGTTGTAGCTCAGTGGTAGAGCACTTGCCTTCTATGCCTGATGCCCTAGCTTTAAATCCAAGTATTGCCCAAGAAATAACAATAAAGAATTTCCCCTTTCATAACTTTTTGGTCAAATTTGCACACCTCCATTTTAAATGCCAAAGTAGGATCAGTATGTGTCTAGACCTTCCTAATTCTTTGGTCCATTAATATAGTTACTCATATTGTGATGCCCCCATACATAAAGTTATTTTCATTGCTACTTTATAATTGTAATTTTGCTACTGGTATGAATTGTAATGTAAATATCTGATATTCAAGACATTTGATATGTGATTTCTGTGAAAGGGTCATTTTGTACCACAGGGGTCATGACTCATAGACTGAGAACCATTGGTTTAGGTTAAGCATGCTCCTTCCTGTGCTCTGAATTTTCTCTTTCTACCTCCTCCCCCACTTAAAGTCTCAACTGTGGAACATTCACCAACAAAGGGAGCTTCTCTTGGATACTTCCTACAGGATCATCATAGGAGTACTGGAAATGAGACCAGTGGCCACAGAAGAAAAATTGCCATTGACTTCAGCTAACATTTAGCCACGTAAATGCTACAGTATTAGGCAAATCATTTCCTTGAAGCCGTCCCACCCGCCTCTCATCCCCAGATGTTCTTACCACAAGGAAGAAACGTTGCTATCTGTCAGAGGACAGAAAGCTTTAGAAGATAGGTCTTGTCTGTTGGGTGGGGTTAAGATCCTTGGTTAGTGGCTTCCCTTAGGAAAAATATATGTGTTCTATTCCATGTTCCCTTTCCAGGACTGAGTGGGCCAGGAACAATGCCTTGTAGAAGACAGTTTGAAAGTAGAAACATAGATCTGTCCAAAACTAAGAAGCCTTTGGCAGTTCAAGGTCACAGGGCAAGATGCCTTGGGAAGATGACTCACAGTTAGATGGATGAGGCTACTGATATGGCTGTGTCTTCTCCCTGGAGTTATAACTGATGTTTCCTATTGTTCATAATTGGTCTGCTATTCATCACTTTCACAATTGCTATCAGCTCAGCAACAGGAAGAACAAATGGTCTGGAGGCAGTTTAGAGCAACGTCAGTGCAAGCTGTTGCCCTGACGACTAAGCAGTTCTACTTAGATCATCCAGCTTAACCATGCAAGGAGCTACTAGCCCTCAAACTCTGCCATACCCCTTCAGTACTTGTTTATACACTGAATGTTTAACCAGTTCTTGATAGAAATAAAGCATGCAGACCCAGTAGAGGGGGAAGACAAATCAATAATTCAATAGAATGGTAAATTCAACAGATGTGTGAGCCAAGGTAGAATAGGAACTTTTAGTTCTAAAAAGTAAAGGAATGATTTTCAGAGAAAATTCCAGTTGTTATGAGTCTTAAATGGTAAGCTTGACTTGAAAGTGGAATGAAGGAAAGGAAGATTGTAGCACCTCATGTGATGACAAAGCAACCCGAAAGTGTGCAGCCTTCTAAGTTCATGACCAGTGGCTAGCTGAGACTGGGGTGTGGGGTGGAGAGCCCTGGGCTGGGTAGGAGAATGCTGCAATTGTTGCTATCATTTTGTGAAATGTTCTAGTCATGTCAAGTCAAGAAGAAGAATATTTATACTTGTCTCATTCTAAGTACTTTTAATGACTCAAGATAGGAAACAGTCAAAACTTTCTAAACATGAAAGGAGATACTACAATATTTTATTACTTTTGTGTAATTAAAAGATGGAGCGATGATGAATCACGACAATCAATGTTTTAGTTCAATAGCTATCCTGATGTCTGTTAG
The DNA here is from genome assembly GCA_001685095.1 of Ellobius talpinus. Taxonomy (NCBI): domain Eukaryota; kingdom Metazoa; phylum Chordata; class Mammalia; order Rodentia; family Cricetidae; genus Ellobius; species Ellobius talpinus. Next base: position 12,851 of record LOJH01027950.1, read on the forward strand.
CCATTTCCCTAATCATTTAAACATGTTCTCATTCTTACTCTCCCCTTATCTAATACAATTTAAAATGCCCAGTGGTGCACTCCTTCAATGCCAGCACTCGGGAGGCAGAGGCAGGTGGATCTCTGTGAGTTTGAGGCCAGCCTGGTCCACAAAGCAAGTTTCAGAACAGCCAGGACTGTTACACAGATAAACCTTGTTTTGATAAACAAAACAAAAAATAAAGCACCCAGCAAAACTCAAAGAATTCCTGCATCTAAATTCCTAAGAAAAAGTACAACTGCTTTAGTGTGTATTAACCAACTTTAGCCCAATTAGCCTTGCTTAAACAGTGTTTATTTAGTTCAAGTTTGCCAGAAAATTTTCTTCTTTTAAGTGATAACTACTTTTTAAAACTTCAAAACGAGGTTCCCAAATCCAAGTTGATATACTATGAACTGCCAGAAAGCCAATGAGGACGAAAAAAAAAAAGAGAGAATGATTATTGAATGTCATCGTTCATGAGCACCCTGGGGAGTTTATGGAAGTGCGGGGACGGATGCCCTCAGAGCCCTTCTGGAAGGACTGTCAGTGCGTCTGAAGTCAGCCCAGGAGTCTAAATTGCAGCGGCTGCTTCTGGTCATTAATGACACAAGCTTCAGGGGCCACTCTTTGAGGATTATTTGGAGTAAGAAAACCACTTTTATTGTTTATGTTATAACAAAGTCCATATGAACCAGATAGGAGGGCATACTCCTCATATCTCAGTTTTTCACAGGCTGAAGCAGCACAGTTGGGAGTTCAAAGCTAGTTTTGGCTACTTGTGAGACTCTCCTCATAAGTAACTGAAGAAACAACAAGGGCCTCAGAGAGAACTCAGTGGCAGAAAACTTGCCTAGTATATAAGACGCTAGGGACTTAACTCCCTGCCTGAAAAAAAATAAACAAAAGAACTCAAACAGCAACTGATTCATCTTTTGTAGATTACATAATTTATATAACTTGCAGACACAAAATGTTCATTTGTTCCTCCTATTATTTGGAATACTTTACACAAAATTTAAAAGATTTTTCCACATTTCTTGGGGGTGTGGAAAGTTTCCAAGTTAAGGATTTTGATTCTTTGTACTCCTGGGTTTTTTTGTAGGACAGGAGGCAAACTAGAGTAGGAATATAAAATAGATCAACAGCACAGAATTATCCTGAGGCTGGACAGAGGGGAGGAATTTTAAGCTAAGGCAGGGTGACAGGGAGATTTTTAAAGTGAGCAGCAGTAACTGGAGAAACACATGACTGGTCAATGTTCTGAGAGTAGGAACTGTTGAATACTCAACCCAAATGGTATTATTTTAAATTGTGCCCCTTCAAGATTCAAATAATGTTGGGGAAGTGGTGGCATGAGGAATCTAAGAGCTAGAGAAAGGAGCGGGGTGAAGAATTGTCTTTGGAGCATTCTTTATCCGAAAACAGTTATGATTATCATCACATGACTGACACAAGATAAGACCTGGCAATATCTTGCAAAGGCGCAGCAGGCATGGGGACTCCTAGAAACTCATCATTTAGGGGAGAATAGCTTCAAAAGTACTGTGTCCTGACAGGGAAATGGTGTTGTTCTCATGATTTACAGAGCCATAGGTTGAGTTGCGTGATTTCTCATATTGGAGATGACTCCTTACAAATTGGTATTTCATCACAGAGTTGACGGATTTGAGGTTATATAGATGATTGGAGGAAGTCAGGGAGTAAATTGTGGGGCTTAGAGCTTGTCCTAGCTTTCTTTCTGTTGCTGTGATAAACATGACCAAATGCAATTTGAGGAGATAAGAGTTGGGGTTACACATCTGGATGGAAAGCCATCAATGAAGAAGTTAGGATGGGTACCCAAGCAGGAGCAGGGACAGGAACTATGGGGGAATTCTGCTTCCTGATTTGATCCCTATGGCTTGCTCAGTCTGTTTCCTTATATAGACAAAGACTACCTGCCCAGAGGGTTGGACTCTCCCACACTAATCATTAATAAAGAAAATTCCCCACAGACTTCCCCAGAGCCCCCAATCAGATAGAAGCAATTCCTCTTCTGAAATTGCTTCTTCTCAGATAACTCTAGTTTATGTGAAGTTGACAAAACTTATCAGCATAGAGTTCAAGGCTATTCTCAAGTAGACTTTTGTACTGTTGGGTTTAATCTAGGTGATTCTGAAACTGTATTTTTATCATACTTGCCTTACTTGTTTATAATTACTAGTGACAGTAAGAACTGTTGTAGCTTCAAGTTGTTGGGAGGCTCACAGAAGTTAACAGGCAGAAGATGTAATGCCAGTCTCTGAACATGAGACTCAATAGGTGGCTGTCTCTTTTTCCCCATTTCTTTCTTGGTCAAAATTTCAATAGTATAGAGGTGGGTGCTACCTGGCTGGTCGTTAAGTTGAACATTTTGTAGGTTCCTGGTAAAAGTGAAAGACAGCACAGGGAACATTTGTACCTTCCCTACCTGCACCCTCCTACAAATTTCTCAACTCCCACCGTTTCACACTAAAAGAGTGCACGTGTTATAACTGATGAGTACTCACTCACACTGTTTACACTAGAGTTTCTTTAGAGGTATATATTTTTTGAGTTTTGACAAATGCATATTCCATGTACACATGATTATAGTACCATGAAGAAATCATGCCAATGAACAGTTTAAACACTCTCCAGAGCTTAACGTCAGTTTGTTTGTAGTTGAAGGTTTCCATTTGCCTTTGGTCACCTGTTACTTACTTGTGTCTCCTTAAAACAAACTATGAGGTGAGGCATCATGCTTTGTTTGGGAATAAGAAGACTGACAGCTAGCAATGCTTACTTCTCTCCCTACTCACGTACTCACATATGCTACTTAATTATACAGTCACTGATTCTTTAACACAATAATTAGATAATCTTCTTTGCATTCTGAGACTGCATGGACATGATTTATTTCATCCTATCTTTTGAACCTCACTTATTTCATACAAGATCACCTAAAGATGCTAGAAAACATGAGTACCTGGAATCTTTCTCAGCCAACAGAGGGAATTTGAATGAATGAATACCACATGAACCAGGTATAGCTTATTCCAGAGCTCTAGTGTGGCTAGAATTTTCTATTTATTGTGCTGACCTTAAACTGCTATTTTGCCTTCTTTAAACCTTCCTATGTTCATTAAACCTCTTGTATCCTAATCAATTAAATATATGGTCAGCATGGACTCACTATTAGTCTTTATACAGATCTACAATTCTAGCCACTGTTCCTTCTTCACATGTCTAGTGTCTCCCAAAATAGCTAGAATTTCTTTTATATTTTTAACCACTATTCTCCAAACACTAATTCCAACTTTCTTCAGAAAAGATTCTAACTTTATAACTTTTATAGCATATAAGCCACCTTTAAATGGCTTCAATAATTAGTCCTTTCATTAGCTAGATTAATTAGACTCGCTTAGTTACATTTCTCCTTGCTGTGACAAAATATCTAACACAAGTGTCTGAAAGAAGAAGGTATTTATTTGGTTCATAGTTGGCAGGAATAAAGTCTATTATGGAGGAGAAGTAATATTAACACCAAAGCTCTTAATGGGATCATCTGGGCACTAACAACTCAGGGGACCCACATACCAGTTCTGTCACTGGCAGCGCACAGCCTTTCCACGGGTCTCAGGCACTCCATGCTTGCAGCTTTCCTCTGTGGACATCACCAAAGCCTTGTGGACTCCACTACCACTTAGGACCATTCCCCACATCATTCTCAGCATTGTGGTCTTCCTGCCTCCTATCAGAATGTTCCATTAATCTCTGTTACAGCATTTGAGGACTTCTGCATACAACAGGCTAGAACTTTTAAATTTTCACTATAAACCAACTCTAAAGACTTAAAAAGTCAAATGCTAAATTTGTTACATCAGTGACCCTTGGTACCAGTTTTTTAATTGATTAGTTTTCTTATTTTTATGATAAAATACTCAACAAGAGCAGCTTAAAGCATAAGGGATTTATTTGGGCTCACAGTTTGAAGAGAAACAGTTTGTTATGGTTGACAGGCCCAGTGGTGAAACAAGAGGTAGTTTGTCACAGTGTATCCTCGGTGAGGAAGCAGAAAGAAGTGAATGCAAGTATTTGACTCCTTCCACTTTTCTTCAGTTCAGAACCCCGAATTTATGTGTGGTGCCACTCACATTCAAAGAGGGTCTTCTGTCTTCCGTTTAGTTCTTGTCAAAGCATCATGTTCCAATTCTATGCCATTTAATATCTATCTTGGAGCCCTCTGTGTGTCTAGTTCTTTTTATTTTAGAGCTGGGGACATATACATTAATCATATTTATGACTTTGAATAAAAGATTTCACTATCTGGTAGGTAAGAACAATAGTAGATGATCAAATCGCAATGAGATGGGAAATTTATAAAATTTTAATGAGAAAAAGTAAAAGACAATGTGTCAAAGTATATTCAGTTGAACAAAGGTAGCAGAGAAGAAGATGTAGGGGATGGAGCAAGAAAATGCTTGTGGCTATGAAAGAGTGCATTTCCCTAAGAAGTGGGATGCTTTGGATCACAGAGTGTGAGCAATAGGAAATGGGCAATAGAAGAGACACAGTTGATGCTGAATCTCAAGTTCAGTAGGAGAGGCTTTAACTGGAAAATAGTAGGAATTTTGAAGAGGTTCAAGCAAGAAGACAGGGCATTAGTGATACTTCAGAAAGCTCCGAGAGAATGTAAAGCAGTATGTGAATTTGTAGCGTGGAATCTAGTCCAGAAGCTGTGAGTATTGCCTACAGAAGAGGCATGACTACCTTACTAGGGGAGCTATGCATGGGACCAATGAAGGGAGATTGGTTTGAGATAAAGAAAGAAGCTCAGACTGACCCTCACCTTTGGATATAGACACCGAACTGTCATGCATGATACAAGCGATTTTGGGAAGAAGAGGGCCACAAACATTTTCTTTTCCTGTTTTTTGTAGTGAATAGGAGCACGGGCTGCTTTTCGTCCGGCCAATATAATACTACCTAAGTAAACAAGAAATAAGCAACTTCCAAAACTCTAGAAA
>LOJH01027951.1:0-17898 GCA_001685095.1 Ellobius talpinus
GAGAGAGAGAGAGAGACCCTGTTTCAAAAAAAAAACCCTATGCATATATATTTTGTTTTACCTTCATTAAAAGCTTTAAAACATATTTAATCTGAGAGAATGAGACATCCAAATTCATAGTATGACCAATATGACTTGTAATTTTCCTGTGGTGCAATAGAACACCAAAACTTCTCTAATTTAATCTCCACCGACAGACAATCTCCTATCCTCTTCTCTACCCTGCTCTCCTAGTCTCTGCCAACACTGTTCTACTTTCGGCTTTTGTGAGATCAACATTTTTAGATTCCTTGAAGATCCTGTGAGATCCTGAAGGATTTTCTATGCCCTGTGTATTTCAGTTAATGACCTCCAGTACTACCTATGTTATCACAAGTGACATGATTTTATCTCCCTACCCCTGTCAGTGTTTTGGAAAGGGATTTTACTCTGTAGCCCAGGCTTGTATACAACTTTCATTCCTCTTGTCTCAACTTTCTAAGTATTGAGTTCACAAATGTGTACCACTACACTGAGTTTTGCTTCCTTTCTTTTCCTTTTTTGATTTTATTTTATGTATATGAGTGTATGTTTTACCTGCATGTATGTTTACCACTTGTGTGCCTGGTGCCTATAGAGGTCAGAAGAGGGCATTAGATCCCCTGGAACAGAAGTACAGACAATTGTGAGCCTTCCATGTAGATGCTGGGAATTGAGCCTGTGTCCTCTGGATGAGCAGCCAGTGCTCGTAACCCCTGTACCTCTTTTTAAAAAACTCAGTAAGGTGGACTTGAGGAGTTTGTAAATGTGAGCCTTATCTTAAGATCTTAAGACTGTAGAATCCCCATAGATTTTGGTTTTGTACATTAAGCTGGCCTGGTAAAATAGAGATGATAATCATAACTGCTTCATACATGTGCTAGTATTTTCAACAAATGTTACTTATTGCTGTTATTATATCATCAGAATAAAATCTGTGAAAGCAAATGAGAAAGGAGACAAATTCAAGTACAAATTGCTTCTCACTAACGAAGGACTGTTGCCATTTCTGCAAATAAACAGATTCTTCCTCTTATACTTTATACTTTGCCATGTGAAGACTGAGACAGTTTAATACTTTTAATATTTTATATAGCATCTGAAGTGAAAGTCTGTTTGAATTAATTCACTTTACTTATGCTAGGGAATGGCCAAATCCTGTGCTGTTGAAGCAACCAGAAGAAAGCAACTTGAATTTGCCTGTCTGGGATCCTCGGGTATGAGAATTCACTAAGGAGAAGGGCCTTACTCTAAATCATAGTCTTACTAAAGATTATCCCTGCTTCCTACACACCTTTCTTATGCAGCAAAAGCTCTTGTCTCCCTTTGCTGTGAACTTAATGTTGATCCAAATGTTATATTATTAAAAGTTGCCCAAATATGACCAGATAAGTGGGTGTATCAAAAACAGTATCATAACCCATCATAAAAAAACTGTTACAAGTAGTTACTTATAATGAAGCACTGAAATATATAAAAATAATATTTTGCAGTACAGTTTAAAGCAGATTCATAATTCTTACATAGATTCCTTTTTAATTTAGAAATTCCAATTTAGTAAGAGTAGGCACCCATTTCTATGTATAATTGAAGATAATGCCATTGTAGTTATTATATTTCTATAATTCTGAAAGACTTCCTTATATGATGTATCATTTGATAGATTTGCTAACAAAAAATTTCTGCAGAGATTTGACAAATATATCTCTCTTCAGAAATAAATGCAGTTCAGTAGAGAAATACCTTCCTAGAATTGAGGGAATTTCATATTAAATTTATATTTCATATTCTTCAGACTTTGGGGAAAATAAAGTGATGACTACTCAGTTAGGGGAACAGATAATTATCCTGCTTCTGATTTTACAGGTAAATCCATCAGATAGATATCATCTTATGCCCATAATTACCCCTGCCTACCCACAACAGAATTCTACATATAATGTGTCTACATCTACTCGAACAGTAATGGTAGAAGAATTTAAACAAGGTAAATATGTTTGGCTCTCTTTTCCCTTACATATTCCCAAACTTTTGGCTGACAATTTTATTCTACACTGGAGCTATTGATTGGCAATTAGAATTCTGTAACCCTTAATTCTTTGTAAAACTTCAAATGATTTCCAAAATATATAATATTAAGGCCAAAATTTGAGCCAGTCCAGTTTGGTGGAATTTGACTTTTGTGTTCTAAGAAACAACATAATGTCTTTACATTTCTAAGTCAAGCATTTGTGGGTTAGATGGTTTGGATGAAATACAGAGCTGGCCATTTTTCAAAATTAGACTTAGTTTCTAAAAACCCTTTGTTTTTGTTTAGGTCTTGCAGTTACGGATGAAATTCTTCAAGGGAAATCAGACTGGTCCAAACTATTAGAGCCACCAAATTTCTTTCAAAAATACAGGTATTTAAATGTTGGTAAAAATGTCAACTTTTTGTCTTATTTTTGTGGGTTGTGTTGTTGTTGTTTACTGTTTTTGTTTTAAAGGGGGTTAGGTTGTACATGACTGGGTATGCCTGCCATAGTGCTCACATGGAGGACAGAGGACAACTTGCGGGTGTTAGATTTGCATGGGTCTTAGAACTCATGTCATCAGGCCGGGTGACAAGCACCTTTACCTACTAAACCATTTTGTTGGACCCTCATTTATTAATTCTTTCATTCATTCATTCATTCATTCATTCATTCATTCAGGAGTCAGAGCCTCACTGTGTATTCCAGACTAGCCTGGAACACACTTACTATGTAACCCAAGTTGGCCTGGAACTTACAGTGATTCTCCTTCCTCATCCTCATGAGTGGTAGAGTTAGTTCTATGTGTGACCCAGCACATGTCCAATAAGAGTTTAAATGTAGAAAGCTAATTATGACAGATGACAGGTATTACTCAGATTTCTTAAGCAAGGTAGAAAAAGTAGAAAATAGGCTAATAGAAACCCTAAGTCGTAACAGCACCCTGATTCTAGTAGTAGCTAGTCCAGCATTTGTGATAGTTTTTAAAGTGAGTTAGTTTTTAATTGTGGGGTCTATCGTTTTGTGAAAATAAAGTGTACTGTAACTTTTAGACACTCTGTACCTGTTTTGTTCGTTGGGAAGAAGAAAAATAGATAAAAAAATCAGATTAATGATGTTTCTGACTTTTTTTAATCCCTGATTATTGCTGCAAATCCTTTATAGGCATTATATAGTATTGACTGCCAGTGCATCAACAGAAGAAAATCATCTCGAATGGTAAGACTTACATTTCAAGTTCTCTTATGCACTGTCTGATGATATCAATAGTTTCATGGTGCTTTACCACTTGCTTGGCTTTCATAATCAGTATGTTTAGTGGTGACTGATGTCCATGATGTAGAGTCAGCATCAGCAGTGATAGAAGGCTGTGGTGCAGATTGTACTTGCTCATTTTCAGAATCAGAATGCAGTGAAGTTTAGAAGAATTCTGGTGTTCTGATGCCCAGCTACATCTTACTATTATACTCAAAGGGAAGACACTTTATGTATCTTTTTAACTTAGGAGGAGGTAGCACAAATGTCATAATTTTAGTTTCTGCCAATAGTTTTGGTCAAGCTGCAGTATATATCCTTCTAGGACATCTAAATCCATCCCCTGTGCCCTCAGAATATTCACATTCCTGGGTCCACTGGGCAAAAGTTGTGCTCCCAGTATTTTCTTCCAATCTGACTTGTCACTTTAAGGGTTTTTATTTCTCTGATAATTACATTTTTTATTGATGCAGTATTTAATTTGTCTAAATAAGGAATCCTGGAAACTATAGCTTATGGCAAATTCAGTCCGCCATTTGTTAGGAGATCTTTTTGGTGCGCAGCTGTCCTTCCTTCATTAATATGTTGTTGAATACGACTCTCTGCTGTATGGTAAAGTAAATAGTTGCACAGAGATTCTACAGCTCAAAAGCCTAAAAGATGGACTGTGTGGTACTAGTAGAGAAATTTATTTCTCATTTAGGTAACTATACTGCAGTAACTCAGTTATAATAATCAGTTTTTGTAAGTGTTTGAAAATATTTAAAAGTATTCTTGAAATTATTCTGACTTACAGTCACTAATAAATACATAACAGATAGTCATATATCTTAAGAGAAAATTAAATTGTAAAAATCTGGTGACACCTATGTTTTTCTAATATCTGATTTAAATTTAGTGACCTTTTGAAATGCAAAATCCAGTATTTTGTGAAAATCAGTATGCTTATTTCAAGAATTATGTGCATATGTTAGCTTTTCTTGGTTTATATTATTTAAAGTAGTTTAGGGTTTACTCAAAGATATGAAAGTAGAAATGATTAAAGAATACACTAAATAAAAGTTTTAGTTTATGCTCAAATCCTTACTATTTTAGACTTAACCAGGGTATTTTTATAGTCAGAAATGCATTAAATTTAGGTCAGTTCTTCTATAAGCATAAAGTCACTTAAATTTGACATATGCTTGATATATATTTATTATTATTATTAGTGAGAGAGTCTGCTTGTGCCACAGCATGTATATGGATATCACTATTGACTTCTAGGACTTCAGTTCGGGTTGTCAGGCTTGCATGGCAAACACTTCGACCTGTTGAGCCTTGTTGCTATACCAATTGGTATTTTTAAAAATCCCTACTATAATTGGACTTTATTTTTAAATGAACATACAAAACTTGGTAGTTGATGTATTACTTAGTTTACTTGAGTATAATTGTCAGATTTAATTTGAATTCATAGAAATCTTGTTGTTTACCTCAGGGTTGGATTAGTGGAATCTAAAATCCGTGTGCTTGTTGGAAACTTGGAGCGTAATGAATTTATTACTCTTGCCCATGTGAATCCCCAGTCATTCCCAGGAAACAAAGAACATCATAAAGCGTAAGTTGCCCTTAAATAAATGTCTTAAATAATGTTATTTGACATTTTTATTGTTTTAGTGAGTTTTAAGATTGTCTTTAACAGACATTGATTTAAGAATGATATATGTGACTATGTATTATTATATAAGTACATGCTGCAATAGTTAGTAAACCTCAGCAAAAACTCCATAGTAGTGTTTGGAACATCTTTTAAATATATATTCAGTAAGTTCTTCTGTACTATTTAATTTTCTTTTAAAACAATACTAAACGACTACACCAATGTTCTGGATATAATTTTAAGAATTTGGCTACATCACTGAAATTTATTAATCAGGTAGAGAAATAGAAACTAAGTTTTAATCTTCCAGTAGCATTTGTTAGGTTGAAAAAAAAACTAATGAAAATGTTTTTCTTTATAGCAACAATTACGTATCAATGTGGTTCCTCGGAATAATTTTTCGGAGAGTAGAAAATGCAGAAAGTGTTAACATAGACTTGACATATGATATACAGTCATTTACTGATACAGGTAAGACAAATCATGGGGCAGTGATTCCCAACCATGGCTGTAACTCAGTGCCATCTGTTTAGGGGCTATCTGGAGATACTTCTTAATTCCCAGTTTGGTTAAATCAACCAATATTGTAGAAACTGGTGCTGCTGTTTGGAAAAAGGAAAAGAATGATGAAACAGTTTCTAAGATATAATAAGGGCAGTCAGATAATGGACAGAATGCTTCCATTCACTTTACAAAAGAGACATACTTAACTGCAGAGGATATATCTGGCAGGATTTTTTTTAAAGGCACTGCTGGTTGCTTCTTAGTCTGGGAACCAGCCACTGTGCCCAGGGGACAGGGAGTGAGACTCCCTAGGTACTCCTAAATCACTTAAATTTTGTAATATCTTAATGTGTTTTCTGTTTGAAAATAAAACTAAACTCCACAGGTGACTTTCCTGTGTGTTTTACCAGAGATTATAATCACAGTCATAAACATGAATTGATTTTTATGTTTCTCATGTTAAATAATCATCATTAGTTACAGATTTGCTGAATATGTTCCAAGATCAATAGAAAAACATTGTTCATCATATCTAGCCCCAGCCACACCTCTCTGTTATAGACTGGGCTAGTGTTAACTGGGGTAGTGTGCACATTCATGCTGTTAGTATTCTTGACACACAGGAGTTTTCTAAATTCCTTATAAAGTCCTCATGTTTATCATGGTAATATAGACTCCTGTGCTTCACCTTCAGACTACAAAGTCATGTTCTGAGGGACCAGAGACTCGCAATTTGTACAAGTACTCCTGATAATCATAAGAATCTCAAATGAAATTATGTATACAAATTAGGGATCAGTTGTCTCAAGAAGGAAAAAGCTGAGATGCTCATTTATTAGATTTTTTAAAATATTCTTTTCCACACGTCGACACTCTAGGTCCCACAGTATTAAATAATGTGCCACATTCTATAGCATTTGCAGTACAAAACAACCTTCCTGCCTGTCTTCAGTGGACTTAATATCTAATTGGCTAGAACCAAAATACCTTAATTTGTGTGCTAATACAACTTGTCTTCATAAGTTAGGAAAAGTGCTAGAACAGAAGTCTAGAGCCACACGTCTCCTGATGCAGTCCAGGTGTTCCAGGCTTTCTGAAACTAGTTTTTCAGTCTATAAACTGAAGATAGATTTGTAGATGGTCTCCGATCTCCTGTGTTCGATATCTGATATGGGCTGTGATGATAAAGCAGTCTCAGGGTAGAAGCAGGACTTGAATTGCATTTTGGATATTTGATATAATTATTGTCTTAGGTGGCTGCAGAGACAACTTAGAGGTTCAGAGTGCTGGCTGCTCTCCCAAGGGCCTAAGGCTTGGTTCCCCAGCACCCACATGAAGGCTTACAACTACTATCTGTAAGTCCAGTCCCAGGGAATACAGTACTTTCTTCTGACCTCTGCAGGCACCAGACATACACATTCCACACAGATTTATATGCAGGCCAGAATACCCATACATACATAAGAAGAAAAAGAATTACCTTAGACTCAGACAAGTAATTATGAGGAGTGATTGCTGTTTTGAAAAGAACAAAGAACAAGATTTGAAAAAAAATTGCAATATATTTATTTTGTTAATGGGGGCTAATTATAAGAAAGCTTTTAGAAGATACACACATAGAAGCAGTCAGTTCTTACATAGCACTGTGACACAATGGAAGTCTTAGAATATTTATTCCATGAGAGGATGTGTGTTTAAGGGGAATAAACAGTCTGTGCATTACAGAAAAGGAAAACAGCTTGCAGTTCAGAAAGAAATTTCCCATTTAACATATTAACATTGTTACAGTGTACAGGCAGGCAAACAATATAAATATGTTAAAGGATGGAATGAAAATCGAAGCAACTCATGTAAAGAAAAAACAACTTCATCATTATCTACCTGCAGAGATTCTTCAAAAGAAGAAAAAGGTGGGTCTGTAGTCCTTATTCTCTAGTATGCTTCCATTGAAAAGGTTGATCTTAACCAGGAGGTGATGGCGCACGCCTTTAATCCCAGCGCTAGGGAAGCAGAGGCAGGTGGATCTCTGTGAGTTCGAGGCCAGCCTGGTCTACAAGAGTAAGTTCCAGGACAGGCTCCAAAACTATAGAAAAAAAAAACCCTGTCTCAAAAAACAAAAACAAACAACAAAAAAAAAACCCAGTCGATCTTGAAACCAAATTTGAACTTTACACCTACACCTCCTCCAATAGGTTTTATTGGGAAAGATGGTGTAGACAGTCGGTCTGAAATTTCACCTTAAACCAGAGACAGGTTGCTTTTGTGTGCTTTAGAATATTCTCCTTTCCTTTTGAAACCCTAACTAACAGCGTCTTTCTCTTCCACAGAGTCTTTCTGATGTAAGCCGGAGTTCAGGTGGCCTTCAGTCCAAAAGATCATCTCTGGATAGCAGCTGTCTGGATAGCTCCAGAGACACCGATAGTGGGACACCTTTTCCCTCACCAGTGTCTACAAATAAGTCTTCCAACCCAGACAGCCCTGCGGGAGAAGCAGAGAGGTGTGTGTCCAAACATCCTTCTAGGCTGTTTTTGGAGGATGATGAGAACTTTCTGTACCTTTCCTAAAAGATGTGTTTGCATTGCTAAAAGAATTTTCTCTTACTAGCTACTAGTTTCTTGTTTAGGAACACTTGGCGGTATGTGCAGTGCTCCAGGAGTCACTCCAGGCGAAGGGCTTGGGGAATGGTGCAGTGCAGATGAACACACACATTTTCTACTTAGATTGTTCCTTCTTGATTTTCCTTGTGTTATCTGACTTCTCTGTTCTTCTAGTGAGTAATGTTGAAATACTAGAAAGAAATCATACTGAATGTTAAAGTGAGAGCTTTTAAAATCAGTAGTGGTGAGATCAGTTAATAATGATAATTTTATTCTTTTACTAGGAATAGTACTGAGCCTACGACTATAGTTGTAGAGAAGCTACCAAGTGTCCCCCCAGCTCAAGGGCTGTCTATTCCAGTCATTGGTGCAAGTAGGTATCTAAACTTCAATTGTTAACAATTCTGCTACATAAATATTTGATTACTAAAATTGTTTTTGTACTTTTCAGAGGTTGATCCTACAGCAAAAGCTGCATCCTCCCCATCTATATGTACCATTCCTACTGTAGTAGGACGTAACGTTATTCCTAGAGTCACAACACCTCACAACCCTGTCCAGGGACAACCACATCTAAATGGACTCTCTAATATAAGTAAGAATGTTACACCCAAAAGATCTCATTCGCCACCTACAGATGGGACTTCAAAGAGATTGAAAGACATAGAAAAGGTAAAATTAGGACTTTAGTAGTGATTACTCGTTGATTTTTTTTTTAAGTTAAAATAATAGTAAAGAAACTGACAGTTTTCCTTAACTATGTAAGTTTTCCACTGGGAGTTGTTCTGTTTGAAAAGAATATTTCAAAACTTTTAGGAACAATATTTGTTCATCTTATATTCAAATTACTCATATCTGAAAGTTTGCTTGATTGGTTTAAGTTTCTTGACTTACACAAAAGTTAAGGAGACAAATATAATTGTGCAATTTTTTCTAGTATATGGATCTTCTTAGCTTTCAGCAGATGATAACAAAATATTTTGTTAGAATCTGAATTGATTAAACCGAAAAGATTACTTAGTCTGCCAAAACTAAGGGTAGCAGTTGAGTTCAATATAATTTTAGTTGTAGTTAATTGAAGTCATTAAATTTTTGTCATTTTTGATGATCGATCAATTAGTCTCCCGTTTTATATTGATTTTTGTGGTCTTTGCAGATACATAATAGCAATTCATTTTTATTGTTTATGCCTTAGTTTATTCGACTTGAGTCAGCATTTAAAGACTCCCGTGCTGCCGAGGATAGGAAAAGAAAACCAATGGTAAATATGTTAATACTGCACTCAGAATGTGAAGTTAAAGAGCAATAGACTATGAAAAGCACCATAGAAAGTATTTTAGAGTCATCAGTTTTTAGTTATGATTTACTTTTAAGTAGGAATAAGTGTTGGAAATGGTAAGAAAATTTAAAATTGTGTTTTTTAATCCTTTTATTTTTAGGATGCCATTGGTGGAGAATCTATGCCCATTCCAACTATTGATACATCACGGAAAAAGGTAATAGATAATAGGTAATAATTCTATAGGTAAAAACAAGTAAAAAAAAAACTTAAGAAACTAAAACTAAATCCAAGTATTTAGAAGACTGAGGCAGGAGGATTGCTTCAAGTTCAAAACTAGCCTAAGCAACAGAGTAAAACCATGTCTCAAAGAAAAAGAAAAACCTAGAACCAGAAAGCAGTATGATTATGTCCCTGTTCTCAGAGACAGCAGTGTGGTTGGGGTCAGGACTGGGGATGACAGATAGTGTACAGTTCTGAGTGGACATTGCTCAGGAGTCTAGGAGAGGAAACAGTTCAGAAGACTTATGGCCTACTCAGATTTCAGTCTTTTATTTTTCTGAATACTTGGTTGCATGGTACAGGTTTCTTATTAATGCCAAAGATAGCTTTTGTTATATACACTGCTTTCAGAATTTCAGTTATTAGAGATCAAATACGGTTAGCATGGAAAGCTAATGAGCAAGTGTTAGGAAGGAGCTTTGTTAGATCCCAGGAAGCCCTGCCCACAGTATGCAGAACAGATGGGTTCTTTTCAGCCCTCCATGGAGGAGCTACTTCCCTAGTCAGCTCTTACTGTGTCGGGGCTTTTGGAACCAAAGTAATTTCTGTTACACAACTCACGCTGTAAGACTGCCTTACAAAAATATATACTAAATATGATAATGGATAGGAAATATTGGGGTGGATATTGAAATATAAAAGAGTGAATGGCAGAGTATGTTATAAAATATTCAAGCACAGCTAGTGGTGGTGGTACATGCTTTAATCCCAGCGCTCAGGAGTTAGGCAGGTAAATGTCTGAATACCAGGAAAGCCAGAGCTACATGGAGAGACCTGTGTCAAAAACAAGCAAAAACAAAAAACCATTCAAGTATAAGTGAGTAGAAGTGTATAATGTCTGAAGTTTGGTTATGCTATATAAATCTTCATTGTCCTATTCTCTATTTCTATGTCTGAACTTTTTACCAATTCATTTGCTTATTTTTGGTGCTGGGGGTTAAACTCAGGACCTCATGCCTGCCACACAAGTGGTCTGCCACTGACCACATCCGTGGCCAAGCTTTACATTGTTTCTGTCACCCAGTACAAGAACTAACGGAGGGAGGTAACTCTCAGTACCAGATCTTCCTGTAGAATGCTCACACTTACTTCACAGTCTTAAGGCTTTCCTCTTTATTCACCCGCACTTCTGTTGCTCAGTGTCATTGCCCAGCGTTAGGGACGGTGGGGTTCTTTAGACATTTCTCAGTGGTGACTGAGCTAATAAAGTCCTCTTCTCCAGAGCCCTCCTCACATTGCTACCACTTCTACTTTCTCTACTCCTCTGCTTCTCAGTTTTGACTTTTAAAAGACCTGAGAGTAAAAAAGTACTTAGAATGAATGGAAAAGGAGCTATTGTGTGCACCTGTGAACGTCAGGGTGTAGGGCTGTGGAGAAAAAGTCCAGGTAGAGTTGGATGGTTGATTTGTTAGATGAATGAGCCCTTATAGGGTGGGGTGTACATGCATGTGTGTCCATTCACACTTTTTTGTCTCCCTTTCAACAGAGACTGCCCAGTAAAGAACTGCCAGACTCATCATCTCCAGTTCCAGCAAGCAACATCCGTGTCATCAAAAACTCCATCCGACTGACTCTTAACCGGTGATAGCAGTGCCTCTTCACTTAGTGACCATGCAGTCACACAGCGGCACAGATGGCGTGACAGTTCCAGCCAACAGCCTCATGACCTTGGACTGGTTTTTGAACTCTCACATTTGACCTTGAGATGCTGTGGCATTCTCACTGATTGCTACGTGCCCTCTGAGGATCACCTGCTAGTAAGTGTCACCTACAGTATTATGGCTTTGCATTTTGAGGTTTTACTGCCTTAACTTTTGATGTTTGTTTCTCTGTCATGGGAACCAGTTCTTGGCCACTTGGACTTTGATAAAAAACAAGCCCTGAACTGTGTTTGTTTGGTTTGTTTGGATTTTTTGTTTGTTTGATTGGGTTTTTTTGTTGTTGTTGTTTAAGTCTTATGTTGTAATCATTGTATAGAGCTGAAAAAGTTAAAACAAAACAAAAAAATCTGTCTTGTAATTTTCCAAATGTTTGTATGTTTACTTTAGCATTGAAGCCACTTTGTAAAGCCCAAGGTTAATGAATGTGAGATATGTTTCTGCTTCTTTTGTTTGTGCAGACGTCTATTTTGTTAATTTATTTTTTTCAGATTGGCACATAAATATTTAAACTGTTTTTTGTGCTTTTGTCCAGATGTTGCATAGTTGCCAGGGAGGACTAGTCCAGTGACTACACAAGAGTTGGGCACCATAAATTCTCAGTATTTTGCCTCCCATGGAGGTCTTCAAAATGCATCTTTATTAAAAATCAGACTATAACCAGGATACTGAAAGTCAGTATATGAATGGTGAAATTGTTACATGTCTTACTATCTCATGACATTCTTGTTAGCTGATTGGTATTTTTTACAAAGGAAGAATTCATCCCACCATCAATGATAAGATAAATTTAAGTATGGCAGACTTGTATTTTTGAAGTATAAAATTAACTCAGCATGGTAATCCCTCACCATAACTTCCAACAGTCTCTTCATGGATTAGGCATGCAGAATAAGCAGTGGATTTTATCGAAACCTCAAAGCATTTTTGAATGGCATTGTTACCAACCATTAATTGGCTCAGGACCTTTGTAGTTTTATTTAACTATATGAGTTGTCTTTTTTTACACTGCTTTTTTCAGTGCATTTCTTAATATTTTTTAAGTTTCATGAATGCATGCTCAGTTTATTAAAAGTCCACAACCATGTAATTCTTGTAATCTGTTGACTCTGTGTTTTGTAAATGAAGTCGTATGTATTTTCAGAGTATTTTTGTATGTACTGTAAGATATCATCTTTTCAAAGAGAAACTTTAAAACCATTACTGTCTGTCTTTAATTTTTTGAATAGGCTTAATTAAAATGAAACTCAGCATAGCCAGGAAATCTTCAGCTTTCACTCAGCTGTGTAGTAGGGCCAGGAGGGGCAATACATTGGAGTAGGGGAAATGACCCGGCTGTGCTTTCACAAGACACATGGGAGAAAGAACAGCCCATTTTCACTTACAGACCCTTTACACCAGTTTTACACCCTTCTGTTGAGACTGTCGTAGTGTTGTGCCCTCCCTGCTCGTTCTGATCTGAGGGGTCAGAAAGGCGCCGTCTGTGCTCAGTGTGTACAGTAGAGAGCAAGAGAGGGAAAATAAGGGGTGTGCCGCACCCATGTTCTGTGTCAAAGGCCAGGAGGAGTTGTAGCTTCTTTGGCAGTGCCATTTTCATAGTTAACCTCTTCCTAAATTTAAATGTTTGGGATTTGTTCCACAAATATGCAAAACTGAATGATTATGAAAGGACTGATGGGCGTTGGTGGCGCACGCCTTTAATCCCAGGCTCGGGATCTCTGTGAGTTCGAGGCCAGCCTGGTCTACAGAGCTAGTTCCAGGACAGNAGTTCCAGGACAGGCCCCAAAGCTACAGAGAAACCCTGTCTCAAAAAACCAAACACACAAAGGACTGACACCTGACCTTGAACCTAGAGAAAGTATTTGAATTATTTAATGGGGGGGGTTAAATCTTATTCCAAGAAGGAACAAGCCTGGCCCCTGGCAGTGTAGTAGTTTTTTTTCTTAGACTAAGGGTCCATTCAGCATGGTCAGTGGCTCAACATCAAGGTTTACAAAGAGGGACCTCATCAACTTGTCTGACAACTGAGGATTACTAAGATGGGTTTTGATATGGTGGGGTCATTGAAAAGATAAAGAGCTTCCTGTCCTGGCCAGTAGGGGGACTTTTAGTACATTTCATTACCTTAGATAAGGGGTCTCTGTCAGACCGGCTCCAAGTAAGTAAAAAGGTTTGGGAGTCAACATCATGCTTTCTGTCTGTTTCCAAGTGTGTAACATAGCTAGAAATGTATTTCATAAAGCCAGATAGCCTTCACATGTTCATTCCCTGTGGTACTGGACTCTAACTGGCTTGTTCTTCAGTGACTAACAAATGAACGCAAGTTTCTGGGAGTTTCAACTTTGGGAATTTAATCCATTTGAGGTAAAAAGTACTTGGTTTAACACCTTGTAAAATTGGGAAGAATAAATTTTTAAAGCTTATTGATGCTTATAAGACTAATTTTGTCTGCAGACAGCCACTCAAGTAGTGTTAGGAAAATGCTTACTAATTAGCAATTAACTGGAAATGACCAGCGTCAAGTGGGCCAAGCCTTCCTCCTCCTCCCTGCCCCTCACAGCATCCCCCAGGATCTCACTCTGTAGCCCTGGCTGGCCTGAAGCCTGCTATGTAGACCGTGCTGGCTCACAGCATGGGGTGACCCTCCCTCCTCAGCACCACACATGACTTGTCCTTGGTTTCGAAATAGGAATTTCTAGCTTGAGAGACATGAGTATCTGAGAATCCTTTGGGATTGTGTATAAGATGCTTTTTGTTCAGTTTTCTAGTCGCAGGAAGTTAGCTTTCGATGGTTTCTCAAAGTAGTTCATGCCCCCAAAAGGAGGCTGAGGATGGGAACCACCAGACTGAGCAGTCCTGGAGTATTTATGATTGCTCCATTTGATTTTGCTGCAGTAGGTTTCTGAATGCAGTGTCTCTTAACTAGTAAAATGGGCTGAGAGGACCTCAGAAACACATTATTTCTTAGGTACTTTATATATTTTGGGTAAAAATGTGGTTGGTATTTAGAAGAATGTTTGCCATCAACATTCCCGTGTTACTAAGGTCATTCAGAACACAGTAGCTTAGAATGACCCTCAAATGACAGATATCTGAATCCTTAGAGTGTAGAATAGGCAGGTTCTCACTTGTTCCTCCAAATTCACTAAACAAACCAATAAATAGAAATACTTTAGTTTTTTAACATATATATTTTAATAAGCAAATTGTTTAAATTGATAACTACCTAATAAATAATACAAAGCTTAAAATTTGTGGAAATGATGGAAGGAAATCCGACTCTGATAACAATTCCCTCAGGAGTTTTTAAGGGAATTATATGAGGTCATATCCTTTCCAAGTTCTCTATTTTGGAAATAATCTAATAATTTTATATTTTAAAGTAATTGAACACAAGATTATCAAATTTGTTAAAATTTGTGAAGACTTACTTGTAGTATATGAGGGTGGCTGTGTGAATGTGCATGTGGGTGCAGTGCCCACAGAGCCCAGGAGAAGGCGCCCTGAAGATCCCCTGAAGCTGAAGCTCCAGGCTGCTGTGAACTGCCCAACATGGGTCCTGGGAACCAAATGTGGGGCCTCTGGAAGTGCAGTGAGCATGCCTCACTGCTGAGCCATCTCTCTTGCCTCCAAAATTGTTACAATTTTACACTGTCACTGAATATTCAAAAAGACCCACAGAGAGTGTCTTTGATGCCATGGTGCTACGTCTCTCTGCGGTTCCACCAAATGCCTGCAGCCGCTGTCCTTTTCTAGACCACTGTGGTACGAGTTAGCTTTGCCCTGTTTTATAATTGTACACTTGAGCTTCATTTGTCTAGAGCAAATAATCCAATAAACTTACTTTGAGGAATGGGTGATGTTTGAGTGATTCTTTGGGAGTATTTCAGAAGCGCAAGAGGATGACATAGTTATTTCTCAAATTGACAATCAATTTAGTCATTTAAGTCTCGGGTTGTCTGGTAGAAAATGGTACTTACTCGCTACTTGATAAGAAAGCAAAGCTCAGACTCAGTTTGCCCAACTCATGGCCACTTGTTAGCAATATTTATTAGCAAGCTGTAACACGATTTGCAAATCTGCTCTAAATTGAAAGAAGTTCCAGCTTCTGGTCCTTTTGGGTGGCCTTGTCCACACTTCCATCAAAGAATACTTGAGGCATCGCTGTCATTCTTGTGGACAGCCTGGGAACCAGAAGCTTCTGGTTGAAAATAGATGGTTTTAGTCACCAAGCCTTGGCTGCCACCCTGAGAAGGACGAGTCACAGGACTTTAGGAACAGTTGACATCATGCATGTCTCTATTACACCTTTTAACACTAAATGATCCAAACTTGTGTAGCGTTCAGTTTAGCATTTGTTTACCCTGACTGGGGACTTAATCATGTTTCATCACAGCATTAGAAACAAACTGAGCTATGGCCTTTATTCCAGATTCTTTCTATAGAGGAAATTGGGATGTAGCCAGTTTGTAGAGTGCATCCCTAGTGTGCTTGATCCTCATCACTTCATAAAGAAGGCCTGCTGCCACACACCTGCAGTCCCATCACTAGGGGGTGGAGGCCAGATCAGAAGTTCAAGGTCATCTTTGGCTATATAGTCTGAGCTACATCCTTGTCTCACAGGGTGGAAAATATCCACCCTTCCTGTAGAGAAAGCTCAGAGAACATTGAAGAGGATTTGGGAGGGAAGCAAAGGCTTAATTTTAATACATTACTTTGAAGACTTAATTCAGGAAAGCAAACAAAAGAAAGACCATTAAAATGTTTTCCAAACTTTAATAGTAACCCTTAGAAGTATGCTTTCTTTATATTGTAAGTTAATGCCTGTATATACACATATGTGAATGTATCTGCTTATAAAATGAATGTGAGATTTCTTAGGTTGGGGAAATAGCTTTCCTTACTACTGTAACAGGGTTATTTTTTTAAGTCCTAGTTGAGAGTTCACTGAGGTTTTCACCCCAGTCTTGAGTTGTAACCTACAGTTTGAATACACGGCACAAAAGGGCCTTCCAGAAGGTCATGCCAAGCATGGGTCATTATCTTCACTCTGTCATGTGAGACTGTTTCAACAAACAGTTCCAGAGAAGACAGGAGTGTGTATAAAAAAAGGAGAAAGATCGAAGTGCAGAGACACGCCTTTGTCATGAGGACAGAATCTTGCTACAAAAAAAACCTTTCCACCAATCATCAAGAAAACATAAAAGCCAATAAGCAACAAAAAATCACTAATTGGGACATTTTAAAATTGTTCAGGTGGCATCAATCCTCAGAGTGGGCTTAAGATGGCTTAAGATGAACTGAAAAACGGCGCATTAAGATTTGCTCAGGTGAGAGGCAAATCCTGTTGTACCTATGTCTCATATACCCCAACATGGTTCAGAAACTAGATTACAGGGTTCCAGCAGGAGAAAGTATTATACTTTATAATACATCCTGGGAAGTATTAGTTCTATATCTTAATGCTAAAAGTGTCATCGACTAAACATTTACAACACTGACAACCACTATGATCCTATGAGGCAGCACTGTTATTTTACAAATGAGGAAACAGACCTGGGGAGACAGCTTGACCATCTCCAAATACCTAGCTCTTCAGTAGCAGACTCCAGAAGTGTGGGTCAAAGTCTGGGTACTCAACGGTATCTCTAAGCTAGTAAAAATCTAGAGGTGTACAACTGTTCCCATCACGTTGCCCTGCTCCATGGGATGTGGAACTTCTTACCTGGTCAACAGCAGTGATGGTGTGTTGTGCCAGGCTGCTCTGCCACTAGGAACTGTAACTTAATGCTTAACCCCCAAATCCAGGTGTGTGTGTGTGTGTGTGTGTGTGTGTGTGTGTGTTCAGTTGGGAACACTTGTCTTTCAAGCCTTGGAGTAGCTATGATAATGAAAAAAATATTCCAAAAGGTCACCAGGCCTCTCCATATCTCGATAAACAACTGATCTCCCAGATAACAGCTATGTAGCATTCCTTAGCCATCACACCAGATGGGAGCAGAAACAAAGGGGTCTAGGTGCACTGTCGTGATAGACTGAGAAGGTGATGTGCCTGCTGGTGACCTTGCACACAAGCCGGTTTTTCCTGGCAGTCACTATGTAGCCCTGGCTGTCTTGAAATGTGCTATGTAGAACAGGCTGGCCTCAAATCTGTGGTGACCCTTCTGCCTCTGCCACGGTGCTAGGACCATGCCTGAAACAAATAAAAGTTTTAGATGGCACGTTTTAATTCCAGAAAAAAATCTAAAAGCAAAATTAAAAAATGTACCTACATCTGGGCGGTGGTGGCGCACGCCTTTAACCCCAGCCCTTGGGAGGCAGAGGCAGGTGGATCTCTGTGAGTTCAAGGCCAGCCTGATCTACAGAACGAGTTCCAGGACAGGTTCCAAAGGTACAGAGAAAACACTGTCTTAAACCAAAAAAAGTAACTATAGTGAATAGTCAGATGTTTTTTAAATCATAGTTACATTTAGTGCTTGCTTTATTTGTAGAAAAAATAATTGTAGAATTCATGGAACTTTTAGGAAGGTCCCTGAGCTTCAGCCCATGCGTATATTGCAGGTTAAGAATTTATCAATCTGGCCTGGCGGTGATGGCACACGCCTTTAATCCCAGCACTCGGGAGGCAGAGACAGGCAGATCTTTGTGAGTT
>LOJH01027952.1:0-13728 GCA_001685095.1 Ellobius talpinus
AGAGCTAATGGGCCAAGCAGTGATTTAGTTAATACAGTTTCTATGTGATTATTTCGGGTCTAAGCTAGCTGGATAACCAGGAACCAACAAGCAACCTCATCCTGCAATATCATAATTTGGAGATCTAAGTAAAGCAATTTATTTGCAAATTAAGGAAGATGCTTTTTGAATAGGTTGTTGTTGATTTTAATTGTAAAGACATTAAAGAGTTAACAAAGCTAATTTTAAATAAACCATTGTTTCTAATCAATCTATCTGTTCTCCATCATGGTGCTTTCCCAACTGAATTGTCAATTGCTTTTTGGTATAGGTTAGCTTTTCCTCCAGAGAACTGCCATCTTAATGCCTCTGAAGGCTGGCTACATTTTGGGAGAACTTGACTCTTTCCAGGTTACACTGGCTTGACTTTTGATCTCCTGGGTTACATCATATCTGCCCCTTGAACTCGGCTACTTGTTTTGTTTTTTTCCATTGAACTGTAAAGCCATTCATTTGACTTCTGCTTTCTAAAGTTAATTTAAATTTTTTTCTTTCCTTTTTTTTCCCTTTAAGGTAGGTTGTAGCACTATAGCCCAGGCAGACTTTGAGTTTGAATCCTCCTGTCTTAGCCTATGGAGTGTTCTAGTTTTTTGGGTTTTTTTGTTTTTTCTTTTCTTTTCTTTTCTTTTCTTCATTCTTCAAGGGAGTCAGTACTCTAGAATAGATCTCCAAAGCTGAATAACAGCTCAGTAATGTCTGTATTAGTCTCTGCCTATTTGCAGACTCACCAACCTTTCTGGTAATGTTTGTAGTACAGACTCAGGCTTCTCGGTGGTTTTTTGTCTTTAAAAGATCTTTCAAGGTGGTCTTTGAGACCAACCTGTGGCCCAGGAGAACTGCAGCCCACAGGGAGCCTAGAATCCACTCTAGTAGCATTTTAGTTTCACCAGGTTAACTGAAATGTCTCTCAGAGAAAACATTACTTGCAGCTTGGAGCTCTGTCAGCAATTTCCCAAGCACAGTGGCCAATCTCTGCATATTTACAGGGGTGGTGGGCCTTCTTTCTCCAGATGGCTCACCAAGACAAGTTAATCCCACTTCGTGTTACTAGTAATTGAATTCTCCCCTGAGAAGGAAAGTGTATGAGACCCGTGAACATTTGATGTATGGATATTTCTAAACAGCCTGACTTGGAAAAGATTAAAACAGCCCTGTATTCCCAATCCCTGGACCACTTTACCAGCAGGACAAAGGTTTTAATCTGCTCCAGGTGGCTAAACTCAGAAAGGCTTATATTCCTCAGCATCTTCAATTAATGCTAAGTGCAATCAGAGTTGGCAGGGTTCAGAGGGTTCTGGCACATTCAAAGGACAGGCATAGAATCTCCCTGCCAAGTCCTGGAGTCCTATCTTCAGAACTGCACTTTTCATAATCAAAAGCTACTATGATTAATGAGCTACAGGCAATGGGGAATCCCCACGTCTTTAAAAATCAGAACCATGGTAGAAAACCTAGGAGCAAATTATTACATAGCCTTGGGTTTCTTGACCTCAAATGCTTTGTGCATCTCTTTCTTTGAAGGCCTCTGCCACATAGTCAGCTACGGTCTGATTGCTCTGTGTTTCTTGTGAGCCCTGGGATTGCTGCTGAGCTGCATCCGTGGGTGTGTTTGTTTTAATGTTGCCCAGAGGCTTTGGAAGCTGGCCACATTTAAAAGTAGGATATAGCCCTCAAGCTCCAGGCTCAGGAAATAATCACATAACTGATTTTGTCATTGCCTGCTTGATTGGCTTCTGGTCTGAGACAACAGGAAGTGAGAGGACAGTGGACATTGGGACACTCCTGGCACTTGGACACAGCCTTCAGCAAGTCACAAAACTTCCATTTACACCTCAGGGGGGTAAAATCAGATTTGAGGTTTTTTTTTTCTGTCATCTGACTGCTATGGCCTGAATTCCACTAGAAAAGAAGAAAACTCGTATTGCAAACAGATGGTTGAGAATCTATCCTTTGGATTTAATGCCTCTTCAGAAATATCAACAAGGAAGATTTTTAAAAATCATCTCTAGGGCCTATAATATAGGGCCTATAATAATTGCATTTTTGATGTAGGTATAGCTTGGCTCTTGTGACTATCAAGATGTCATTAAGGAACAAGAAAACAGGGTGTATTTGTTTTTAGTTAAGTCAAAGAGGGTAAGTCCTGGATATTATTTTTCCTTTTCAATTTTACAAGTGACTAAGGTTGGTATTTAAATTAGGTTGCATTCATCATTGTAAAATGGCACATTGACTTCACTGTGTATTGTTTTAAAGGCTGGAGAAATGGAGTCAATTTTATTTTATCACACACATAACATAAAAGTCTTCATAATCACTTTATTTTATGAGACTCCCCATCAGCTGGGCATATTGTAAATATCACGTTCCACAGTTTATAGATGGAGAAAAACAGCCACATAGAGGCTGAGTTGTCCATGTTCCTGTTACAGCAGCAGCAACAGAAACACACTTGAGACAGTTTCTAAAGGAAGTCTCCATCTCCACACACGGAGACTCAGAGCTGCTCTAAGACGGATGCCCCAGGACTGGAGAAGGCTGCCCCATGGGGTGCTGCCATCCTTTTTGGAAGCAGCTGGTGACAAGTGTCCTGTTCTGTTGTCAAGAACATAATAACTTAGGGTGTCCCACTTAGCACAGCCCAAGGAAATGGATAATTCCTAAATCTGTGCAAACAGAAATCCAAATGAACAGACTCAACCCTGCTCCTCAATGTCTCACCTGGTGTCACTGTCCCACTGCCCCCTTCCATATGACTCTTCCTGTGGTGTCTCCTGGGCCTCTACTCAATCACAAAACCCCGCTTGTGTCTGCAGGACCCATGACAGTTTCTCAGTCCTTCCGTCTGTCCCCCTTCAGACCGCTCTCCCACACTCATTGAGGAATTTGCACCCGACTTTCAGTTGTGATGTTTGGATGACTCAGAGTTCTTGTAAGGGATCTGAAGCTCTGTCTGGCCCGGGTGTTTAAGTTGTCCCCCTTGCCCTTCAGGTAACAAGGGCAGAAGTCAAGCACAAGCATGCGCGTAAGTAAGTGACAGAACCCGAGAATCCCCTTCTCGGGCAGTCAGACTCCACTCATAGGATTGGATCCCTTCCATGACTCGGGAAGGGAGGCATGGGCTTAAAGATGTGTCTCGTGTGGCAAGGCAGAACCTCCAAGCCTCTTGCTGAAACTGCTGGGTAAAAACATCCTAAAATTTTCTCTTGAGTACAAGATAGTAAATAGAAATTATTAATAACCCATTTGGACTAATTTAATCTCTATACATTATCATATATGTGACTATTGAGTCTGTGTGGAGCTGTGATTATATGATTTAGTGGGTTTAACAGTATTTGTTAGGACTTTTCCCACAGAAAGCCAATCCCCTCAGGAACCATTACGCTTGGCTCTGGGGATTATTTTCTATATCGCTTCCATTTGTCCTGCCTGGTTTTTCATTGTTTCTTATTCTTCTATTTATTTATTTACTTACTTACTTATTTGGATTGAATTTTGGAGGCTTTAGTGTTCCATTTTCTCTCTCTATTGACTTTCTAATTTATGCCTCAATTTTCATTTTTAACGGTTGCTCTAGTAATTGCCACCACATCCATAACTTACCACAGCCTGTTATCCTCTCTCCACAGAAAACCCTCAGCTAGGACCCTGTGCTAAGCAGACTCCTGCCTTGTCCTACTGTTGCTACAATCTTATCTCAGCAGAGACTGCAGCCTCGAAACATAAAGTTTTATTTGTGCTTCCAGCCGTCAGTTAACCTGTAAAAAAGTAAGATCAGCAACAACAAACTCATATATGTGTGCTCCAGTCTGGATTCTGCATGTATGAGAAGACACGTCATATCTGGCTTGTTACACTTAACATGATGCCCTCCAGTTCCATCCATCACCTGAAAGCATCATTCCATTCTTTACAGCTGAAGAACCCTCCGTTGTGTGTATCACCATATTTCGTTTATCCATCCATCTGCTGCTGGACAGCTAGGAGGGCTCCTCATCTTCTCTATTTTAACCTTCAATTTTGACAGGTATTTCTACCAGTTAGAGAATTCTAGGTCAACCCCCTCTTTCCTTTGCCCAGCAGCACTTTAAACGTGTCCCTCCATTGATTTCTGGCCTGTGCTGTGTCATCTGTCAAGTCAACAGTAATCATCATACTGATGTTTGGTTTTCAACATTTTGACCACAACGTGTCCTGCCATGGCTGTTATTATACTTATTTTGCCTGAAATTTGTTATAATTTCTGAATCTATGGGTTGAAATGTTTTCACAAGTTTGAAATTTTTAATCATTATTTTTCTGCCTATTCCCCCTTTTTTGAGAATTATATTTACTCATTTCCCTTTTCTAAGGTGGCAGTGAAAGTATTTTCCATCATCTTTTAGTCCCTCCTCTGCCTCTTGAATATCTAGCTCGTCTTTGCAATATCCTTATTAGGTTGACTCTAATTATTAGGTTGCTATCTTGTATGCAAATCAGAATTCTGGCAACCACAGAAAGGTTTTCATATAGCAGTGAGTCTGCAGATAGTAACATTTAACTCACGAGGAGGCATGTCTATGAAGCATGTTCCCGTCTAGGTTATAAAGCTCAACTAAATATAGTTTGCATGCAACATGCTTATCTTCCTTCCATCTCTGTGCCTTTGCCCCTGAGCACTTTGTTCCTCTTTATTCAAAAGTGTTCTCAGAAGCCTGTCTCTTTCTCAGATAAGACCAAGGAATTCCTACTCCAACTCTCCAACTTTGGATCTGCAAAGTTTTAGATTCCTTCTCTAAATCAGAACAGCCTGTTCTCAAATGCACAGCAGGATGGTTACAGTCTATAGAAGCAGCTTCAGGAATGATAAAAGTGAAACCCTACTCTCAAGTGTACCTGCACTACCAAGACAGGCAACAATCAACCCATCATTCCACAGGCATGTGGAATGACAGCCTTTTAAGGACTCAGTAATGGCATCCCCAACCAAGAGCTGATCAGACACTGTGACAAGTCTGTAAACGTGATATCGAGGACAGAGAAGACAACACTCCCTCAGTCATCAAAGTCAACCTCCTCATTTGAAATGTAGTCAAATGAAGGTTATTGTAAAGGCTAATACTGCCCCTACAACCTCAGTACACAAGAGTTATACCCTTAACCCCCAAAAGCATGTTCATAAGGCAAAAGAGAAACCCACTTCAGACTGTTGATGTGACTTATTGGGTAAAGACACTAATTGTGCAAGCAAGTCTGAAGATCTGAGATCAATCTCTGGAACTCCTGCAAACCCCAGACAGAGTGATGTGAATCTGTAATACCAGCACCCCTGTAGGAAAAAGGGAGGAAAATCTAACAGGCAGTGCATGGAGCAACAGCAGAAACAAGACAGACCCTGCATCAGCAAGGTAAAAGGAGAGGGCCGACTCCAGAAAGCTATCTGCTGACCTACTTCACATGTGCTCCATGGCATACCGTGTGTGTGTGTGTGTGTGTGTGTGTNAGAGAGAGAGAGAGAGAGAGATGCTGAGCTAGCTCACTGGCCCCTAATTGAAAGCATAAAGTTCTATAGTTATAAATAAGTCACACACTAAATAAATAAGTAATAATTGGAAAAAAGGAGACTCACTTCCGGTTTCCTCGCTTCCTAAGAGATGACCCTGTGTAAAAAGCTTTGTGAGTCAAAGAGTACTATAGGAGGGCAAAAGAGAACTAGAGATGGCTAAAAGGGTCTTATCTATTTTTTCTCAATTATATCTATACATTCCATTTGTTAATGTGCAGTATATTGCTTTAAAAGTCTTTTTTAATTAAAAATATTCCTTTTATGTTATAAAGGATGCATGCATTTTATTTAAAAGTATCCATTTCACTGTTCTCGACAGCTGACTAAGCAGAGCATGGCGGGCTGCCTTAATTACATTTCAGCTTCTTTCCGTACCAAGATCTGCCTCTGTTTCTAGATGCCTGACGTGCAAACTGGAAAGCTCAATCTCCCAACCATTTCTCTGCAAGCTGAGTTCATGTGGATCCTGCGGCCATCAACTCAGCACACCACCTATTTTCTTGCTTTTGTAAATATGTAATCATTACTCAAATACCAGTGCTTACTACTCGATTCTTTATTATTTAGAACTTTATAGAACTTTATGGTTTCTGTTAGTGAGGTGGCTGAACGTGTGCAGTGCTTGCCACACCAATGAGCTGAGTTCAATCCTTGGCACTCAGGTAAGAGCAGAGAAAATTGATTCCATAGGTTTCTCCTCTGATCTCCCCTCATGCACCATAATACACATGCTCCACATACCACACACACAATCACCATAATCACAATTTTTAAAAAGAAAAACTATGAATTCAAAAGTGTTCTCAGAAGCTTGTCTGAGAAATCAGACAAGACCAAGGATGTGGAGGGTATTGGATTATGAAAGTTTGAATCCTTACACAATTGACTGTAGAATCAAAGACAGGACATATGGCTCTCTGAATATCAACTTCCCTCTCTGAAAGAAGAGCACCATATTTACTAATCTTCTGTCACTACAATAAATACTTAAAATAATCAGCTCATAAAGAGAAAAAAAATTATTTTGGCTCATGGTTTTGAGGGGTCCGGTCTGTTTCACTGGCCCTGTGGGTTTTGATGTGTGGTGAAACAACCCATTATAACAAAAACACTGGGCATAGCAAAACCATTCATTTCATGGTCAGGTTTCAAAAGAACCAAAGAGGAAGAGTCCAGAGTCTCAGGCCCTGTCCCCAATGACTAGGAGACCTCTCAGTAGGCTCCAGTTCTTAAAAGTTCTACCACCTCTCAAAACACCAAACCAACACATGGCCTGAGGGAGATACTCCAGATCCAATCTATTTGCAGATACTAGCATCTATTTTCAGCTAAAGATAAAGAATGCTGCTGCATTCTTAAAAGCTTAAATAAGATCTGACCAAGTCTACAGCCAAGATTAACCACTGCAGCATGAAAACTATTTTTATTGGTATTTATATAAAATTGCATCATTAAAAATGTCCAGTTTATTGGACAAGCTTGCATCTGGGTGGAAATGTGCTAGAAGCTACTTATGTGGATGAGAATTTCTTGCTGCCAAGTTCAGTGTGGCTTTGACAAAATTCAGCCTTTGTACTTTAATCTAGCATGATAAAGAATAAAACAAGAAGCCATACATACCGCTTAGTGTCGGCTACACTGGAAGTTGAGACAGGAAACTCGTGAGTTCAAGGTCCACCTGGGTTATGTAGGAAGACTGTAGCTAACTATCAAATAAAAAAGGCTGGGGTATAAGCCAGCAACACACCACTCACCTGGTGTTCATGGGGCCCTAGCATCTCTCCTCAGCAACACAACAACAAACCACAACAAACAAGACAGAAAGACATGAAATAGGACCATACTTTCAATCCAGTTTTTGCAGGTTTGTCACATTAAATAGTAACAAAGAATTCTAGTCCTTCAGATGGGTATATGAGGAGAATTATTTCCAAAAGCAGTCAGACACACAAACGTCACAGGAACTAGTGTTTGAGCACTAGCTAAAAGGCAATATACTGGTTATTACTTTGATTCGCTGAAATTACGGCTCTTGATTCATCCCCAGCATTTTCTCGCAGCTTTTATTTACTTGTGCTTATGTGGACGCTTATATGCATGCCATGTGTGGAGCTCGAGGACCACTAGCAGTAGTTGGTTCTCTCATCCCACTGTGTGGGTCCTGGACTCAAGTTTATACATCAGGCTTATGGGAAAGCTTCTTTTCCAGCTAAGCCATCTCCCTGGCCCTTCAGTGCTTTGTATATTCAAGAATAAGAAGTCCGCATCTGTAAGAATACGAATGTAGATCAATGATATCATCAACATCATTGACTCGTACTGGGTAAGTTCCAAGGAATTTTTTTCAATATATTTTATTTTAATGTTTACAGAGTCTCACCGTGTTTCTTGCACAGGCTGCTCTGTCTGCCTCAGCCTTCCAAGTAGCTGGGATTGCAGGCATACATCACCATGCTGGGCATGCTATGTTATATTTGGTAGTTGATATAAGTGCATTATGCCACATTGACTGGAGTTTGTTAGGGCGTCTCTTCAGGGAAAAGTTCCATGGTTTCCTTTCCTCACTAGACCTGTGTCATAGAGCAAACTAAATTAGTAAAACAATTCACCCCTACCTAAGCCATTAATGAAGTGTCTCCATTAGGCATACATATTCATTAGCTTGCCCCTGAGGAATTCTTCATCAATCCTAGCACACAAAGCCCTGACAAGTCAAGACAGATGAAGTTTCTCTTTGGTCCAGGAGGTGCTGGCTTCCTGTATTGTAACACATGATGTCTGAGGAGCTTTCTTTTGTAAAGCAGAGAGGTGCTGTGACTCCCAGCCAATGGGCGACAAAGTCACTGAGCTCACATGACAACAATGGAAACCTTGGAGGGTACCCTTAAAAGCGGTGCTTTTTTGTCTTCCTGTAAGCTTTCTGGGAACTCATCTTTCTAAAAGTTCTACTAAAAAGAAAGTAAGTATCTAGCCTTCATTGTGGTCCATATTTTAAGAAGTTTGAGACATGAAACATGTTCCATAAAACTGAAACAATATTCAGCTTCATTTCCTGAAGACTTCCTAATCAGGTAGAATGTGTGTCAGAAAAGACTTAGCAAACTCTGCCTTCCTTATCTACATGGTCATTAATTTATTCAGTTGTGCAAAATGATGGGTTTTGTTGTTATCTTTTTACACATGCATATATTTTGAACTTAATTTCCCTGTTTTCTCCAAGAAAATTGTATATGGACATTGTATGATGTCTTTGTTAGAGGTTTAACAAGCCGGACTAAAATGTGGGGAGAGAACTGTCTAGAGAAACTGCTTGAATTCTCTAGAGTTGGAGGTACAAGGCATATGGAGGCCATTGCTTCTTCTCTGTGTGGAGCATTCTGAAGAAGGGAGAGTCCAGTGCAGTCCTCTGACCAAGGGAGTCTTGAACAGTGATAGTAACCTACAAGAAAGTAAGATACACCTCCGTCCCAACTAACTTCTGTGTGCTCTTTGGAGAGGAGGAAGGCATGTCTTATTATTTCCATGGGTCCACATGAAGGAGTGTGGATTCTAGAAGAAGGTAAGAGCTGTGAGGTTACCCAAGACATACAAGAAAATGAGTGTGCTGTTGAAAAAAAAAACAGTAGGCACTGTGGGCTCCTGGTGAAGCTATGGGGAGATATCACCCTTGGTCTAGGAGTGAATTCTGCTGACAGATTGGCACAAAGCCCAATACCATGCAGAGAAAAGATACAGTCTACCACTTCAAGTCTAAAGTATCAGACTAGGTCACCAGTGCCAGAGCAAACCATGGCATGCCCGAGCGCTTTGTGCTGAATTCTCTAAAGCAAAGGTCAGCTCCATCCCACAACAGGTAATCACATTTCTTCCCTTCCCAAAGCTCTAACAAAATGCCTGAGGTTGGACACCTTGTAAAGAAGATTGTTATGTAATTCACAGTTTGGAAGATTGAAAGCCCAAACTGTATGGCATTGGCAAGGAACCCTTCCAATTGTCAAGTCATGGAGAATGTCTTCACCATGGGACAGTGTGTGAGAAAGAGAAACCTTCCTTTAGATTTAGAGAAAGAGATAGAGGACAGGAAGCACGAGAGTGGGAGGGGCAATCTTAGAGTATCATAGCAACCTCAGGAGACCTAGGGCTCCATAATAGCTACTTAATCCCATCTGAGAACAGTGTTCTCAATGACCCAACCACCTCTCACGTCTTAAAGGCCCCACTATGGTTCAGTCTCCAATCCTCGGAGGACAAAGTACATCCACACCAGAGCAATAGTGTTACACAGCAGGGGGACGCTTCTTCTCTGTCCTTTCTCCCACTCTTTCCTGGGACAATGAGTTGGGGCACATCTATGCTTCAACCTTCTAACCAAACCCAGCATGGTAGGGTGAAAGAAAGAATGAAAAGTCAAAACACACTCCAGCCCACATCCTCTAAACCACACCCCTCCCCCAGGCCTCGTGCACACTGGGAAGAGAAGCTTGGCATTGTACAGAAGATTGAAGGTGACTGGAAATGGTACTTCTAATTGAGATATCACTAGGAGAGATGGAGTACCCCTTTGGCCTCACACCCCTGGAAGGGGCACTTACAGGAAGAGTAATGTTCTTAAATGTTCAGGAATTTCAACACCTAGGCAACAAATGCAATTTATTTTTAGAAAGCTTGTCATCTGAGGAGGCTGACATTTTCCCCCCAGATAAGATTGGCAACAGAGAATTTAACTATAAAATAATTCGATAAGAGTTTTTAACAGATGACAGAAATTAACCTACAGTTGAATTTGGCTATGTTCATCCCACCACTTAAATGAAAAGGAAAGACAAGCCAATCACTAAGAGTCACAGTTGTTCCCGGGCTGGTCATCACTATCTTTAACTATGACAATGGGAAAGAACGACTGAGCAAGTGTGGATTAAAAGTGAGTGCTTTGCCAAGGAGGTTCAACCTACAAACCACTCTGGCTGTAGGGCTGACAGCTGAGAAAGGACACACAAGGCTCACCTGAACGCATGCACAGACTGGCCCAGTGGCTCATTTGTCTCTCCAATCTGCAGATCTGGAGGACTAGGGGGCAGTGCGAACCATTTTGATACAGACAGAGGCAGAATTTACTCTATTCCCATGTTAGAATCTGCGCTAAAATGGGCAATTTAGAATAATAAAGCTATCATGTGCTTCTTGGTGTCTCTCCTGGCTTTTGAATTGTTGCATTTAGATCTTAACTCTTTGCTACTGATGCTACATCTCAAATATCTTAGGGATCTGCTGACTTTGAATATATTCCGTTTACAGAGAGAGAGGGAATAATAGTGGAGTGTCCTTTCATGTGGCTGAACTGTCATCGGTGTGGTAGCAGCTGCTGTGGAAAGGTGATCCGTTTTGCCATTTAGTGTTTGCCTCATTTCTACTGATAATCTCTCCAGAATATTAAGAGGCTCAAATGGATGCTCCCTTGGCTGACAATGAAGAGACGAGCAGGCACTATCAACCTGAACATTTCCTTCCTTGTAAGGGCAGCAACAGCTGTACAGGACTGAGCAGCATCTGGCCCCCACACACTGGGACAAAAGAGCCAGCCTGGCCTACGTGGAAGTTTTTGACAGATGCAATGTAAATGACTACTGGCAAAGCAGAGTCTCTGCCCCCTGGGTACCTGTTACCAGTACAGAACCTTGGGAACAGGACCCAGTAATCACCAGAATCCAGATGGTTCTCATGGCCCATGAAATTCGGTAACTGCTTCTCCAGAGCAGGTGTCTAGATATAGTCACCATCTTAGGAAAGAGCCAAACAGGTGTATTAGAGG
The DNA here is from genome assembly GCA_001685095.1 of Ellobius talpinus. Lineage (NCBI taxonomy): Eukaryota > Metazoa > Chordata > Mammalia > Rodentia > Cricetidae > Ellobius > Ellobius talpinus. Next base: position 11,397 of record LOJH01027952.1, read on the forward strand.
GTATCTAGAGTATGCTAGGGCAAGTTACACTTGCTAGAAGGGACAGTGAGGATCACTCTTGTTATTTTCAGACCATGTACACACACACATACACACACACAGAGCGTATATATTATATACGCATACAATTGAATATATGTATATATTTAATAGCTTGTATTCAAAGGAAGAGGCAAAGCAATTCATCTGAAATTGAATAAAGGAAATAAATGATTTACTGAGAAAAAATCAAATGTCTAATACACGTAAGAACTAATAGCTGCATGAAACCTGGAAAATGTTCATTAAACAATCTTTTTCTCTAATTGGATTAGGATAAATTAATATGCATAGCATTTCTTTGTCTCAGATATCATAGAGATTCTGCTGACTTTGAATATATTCAGCATATGGAATAATAGGCAAAAATAGCCGAGTGTTCTTTAACGTGACTGCTATTCACTCACTGGTAAAAAAATGGACACTTACGATGTTGGGCTAACTCTATTCTGAGGAGTGAATTCATGATATTTTTTACGAATTCAAAAGATACCTACATTTATAAATAGAAATATTCTCATATTTATAATTTACATATACTTACATTTGTTACAGCAATTTAAACTATGTTTAGTTATGTTTTTCTAGTAACGTGTTGGCAACAGGTTAAATGTGCTTTTGTGGGTAAGAGAAGGGTATTCATGACTGTGACTGGTAAGCACTCAGCCCTAAATGGGATGCTAGATGACCCCCCCGCCCAAGACTCAGAGAACACCATGGAAGAGGGAGGGATCAAAGAATGTAAGAGCCTGAAGAGGGAACAGAATGTCAGGGGCCATTTCTGGGCAGATTTGGCCTTTACACTCCGGAGCTCACAGCAGCTGCAATTCTGTGTACAAGACATGCCCAAGATTGGGTCCTCCAACACCCTGTCATGGAAGGAGAAGCTCAGAAGGTCCTGCTCCTCCTGGACGATTCACAGGCAGTTGACAGTTTCTAGGCAAAGGAGACACATTTCTTTAATAGTGTAAGGTGCCAGGTCCCTGTAAATAACCCTTCACTCATGTTCCTGTAAACAACCCTATTGAAACTCACTAGTGCCTTCCACCCCCCCACATACCCCCCCACACTATGATAGTAGAAAGGGGTCTAATTGGGAAAGGTATCATTAGGAGTGTGTGTAGGATAAGAAGGGGTGATGGGGTGAATATAATCAATTTAAATTATATTCACATATAAAGATGCCACAATGAGGCACATTAAATATAGTTAATATTTGATAATAAAAACTTTTAAAAAAGAGAAATGCTAAATAAAATGTGGTACCTTTTACACAGCTGAAAATGATGGTAAATATATATATATATCCTGATATGAAAAAATATATATATATCCTGATATGAAAAGCTCTCTGACAATAAATGAAAGAGAAATTTGCAGCAAATATATAATTTTTTTATTTATGTAAGACAAAAATATATAATGTCTGCATATAAGTACTACATAGTTTATTATGACACAATACAGTCTTATGCGATATATGTTTGGCAAATACCTGGCAAATTGGTAAATTTTTAAATTTTACAACTTTTACAATCCTTTAACTTTTTGTTTTCTTTCAGTGCTGGAGATAAGTCCCATGGCTCTGGGCTTTTTGAGACAGGTGTGTATGGTGCCCGGGTAGGAAACCAGAGCCTTGCACATGCCAGGAAGTGCTCTGCCACAGAAGTATATCCTTAGGAGGGCTACAGGGGTTTGTTTTGCAGTGGCTTGTTGTTTGGGGACACACCTCATTGGCCATAGTAAATGATCTCAGCAATTATTTGAAGAATTACAATTATATAACAGTGACAATAAATTGGGTGGTTGGTGGCCAGTTTTCCAGAGAGATGCCCAGTTAGAGGCTCTCTCCATAGCTTACTGCCACTATGACAAAGGGCTCATTGGAGAAAAACAAGTAGACAGTGAAAGCCGCCTTGCTTCTTATCCACAAGTGTGATGATCCAGACAGAAGTGTGAGTGCCTTGAATGCTGGGCCTGCCTTCTGCTTCTGTGCTGATGTCACAGTCTCTGATGTGGATTTCCCCTCTGTATGCTGCGAATACCATTGGTTAATGAAGAAGCTGCTTTGAGCCTATTGCAGCACAGAATAGGGCAAGGTGAGAGTTCTAAGCAGATAGAGGAGAGAATAGACAGAGCCAAAGAGAATCCAGGTAGCTGCTGCAGGAGACAGACCCTAGATGCCAGACAGAACCTTACCAGTAGGCTACAACCACAGCTGGCGATACACAGCTTAATAGAAATGGGCTAATTTAAGATGTAAGAGTTATCTAGAAATATGCATAAGCTAATA